>JANITW010000006.1:36057023-36071916 GCA_027564335.1 Erythroxylum williamsii | reverse complement strand
CTGCAGTCTTGGAATTTATTTTATTTGACCGGTTTCCAAGGATCGATCGTAAGATCGAATCGACAGAGCCGCGATCATATATATAACCCTCTCATCATCCTCACACTCCATCTGGTCCAAAACTCTCTCGATCTTTCTCAACCAGGTCTCAGCTTCCTCAGGATCAGTGGTCCCATAGAAGTCCACTGCTCCATACTTCCTTAACTTGTCGAACCGTCTCCCCTTCTTAGCTGGGGCTGAAACAGAAGGCTGTAGCATCTGACCCATAGCCTGAACAAATGCCTAGGTAAATGCCTGGAACAACCTCGGATCCAGTGGAGGCACTTGCTCCAGCATAACTGGTGACTCCTGAGTCTGCGAAGGAATGGGCTCACTGCCTAGCCCTACAGAAGCCTCAGCATTTCCTGGGGCTACCGACTCATCAGTCCTCTCCTCTCCAGTAGGAGAGTTAGGTGCAACAGATCCTTGCAGAACTCCTCGTGTCCTTCTACGAGGTGGCATCGTACTCTTTCACATATAAACACTAAGAATTAGCTACATGTCAATCGTAAGTCCTACATGTATGCATGAGATGCATGTGACTTAGTGCAATCAAAACAATGCAACAAGTAATCACATATCAAACAATTCATCCTATTATGCATTCTAAGCTGAGGACACAAAACCTAAAGCTCTGATACCAAACATATTGGACCCGGGTCCTGATTCCCTATTCCCGAGGTAGCCCCTCGGGCTGCGCTGCGGCGGAAAGGAGGAGGGCCTCGCCGCGACATCAGATTACTCACTGCGACGAGTTCTCAAACGCTCGGACCCGATCCCAACATTCATATTTCAATACAAACACATACACACACATTCCATCTATAAATTAAACACCCCACAAACTAAGGGACTTCATGCTATTACAATCCGAGAAATTAAACAAGTATTCTTAAAATAACACAATACATATCGAAGTTTAAATCCAAAATACATGAGAATGCCCAATGATGATATACTTGGTGGGCTAACCAAAAGTACTAACTTAAGACAAAAGCTCCTAACTATCTTGGAGTTTCCGATGCCTTGCAAGATCAACGATCGTCTTGTTATGCACCTGAGGAGTGGGAGATAATAGGGTGAGCTGCGAAGCTCATTGGCATATACATTTATAGCCATTGGCAACAAGCCACACAATCAAGCATATACATATATATACATATATACATATACATATATATCAATAATGAATGCACTCAAATGGCTCGAGAGTTCCGTAAAATGATCCGGATAATCCGAAGTTTATACCGTAAACAAAACGAGTCTGATTTCTCAAGGATCTCGTGGCCTCAAGCGGGTAGCCGGGAGAAGGCTATACGTCGACGTGCACGTGACTAACGATCCGTTACTCTCTTGCCCAAACAAAACACATAATCATTCGTTTCATGCTCAAAGTATTTTATCAAAGCTTTCATTCTTTCCAATCTTTCAAAAATGCCATAATGTCTATCAAGGTAGTACATAATCATAATCACAATGCATTTGCACTATTTCTCATAATTCAACACAAATAGTGTCACACATATGTAAGCAAGCAAGGCAATGTGCCGTACACACAACAACCATAAATATATTACCCACTTAATATCGCTCGAGAATCCAACTCATTGTTGTCCTTCCTCTTGCGATTGGATCAAGTCGGCTTGGTTTCCTATAACAAACCAAGTTCCATTCAAACAATATTCAAAGGAAATATTCAAAAGCTTGCAAATCAAAAGTAAAAGCACTAAAAGTCTACATCTGACTTCCAACCTAATTTTCGAATCTTTAGAGGAAAATTCCAAACTTCTTTACTTCATAGAACTTGTAGCCCTCTATCTCTAGTTCACAACGAATCCAAAATCACCTCATTTGGACATCTACACCAAAAGATATGCCCAAAAATACCAAAATATATCTTTGCTAGAAAACAGGGCGTGCTCGTCGAACGGGCGTGCTCGTCGCAGCGTGCACCATTTTCTCGCACGTTGCGGCATGCTCCTTCTTGCACGTCGCGACGTGCTCCTTCTCGCACGTCACGGCGTGCACAGCTTTCTCGCACGTCGCGGTGTGCTCCTTCTCACACATCACGGCGTGCTACCTTCCTCTCACGTCACGACGAATACAATTTCGCACGTCGCGACGTTGCACGCCTTCCTCACACGTCGCGGCATGTTCATACGCACGTTGCGACGTGCGGGTCTGGAGAATGCCTCCGAACTCAATTTTTCCAGCATTTTCCAACTTCAATCCTTCCCTTAATCACAGGCAACACATCTAAACCTTGATTCAAGCCTTAGATTGCACTTCTAACCCATTAGCAACTTAAAAACAGGCACAGAATCATCAACTCAAGAAAATCCATCCATTTTTTCCTTAAACCCTAAACCACCGATTCTAACATATCCAAAACGATTCTAGGGTTAAATCTCATCTCAACAAGGTTAAAAAGAAGCTAACTTACCAGAAATGTGCTTCAATCTGTCGGAAACCTCAAGGATCGAAAACCCAAATTTTCTCTTCTCTTCTTCCTCACCTACGACACCTCTCTTCTTCTCTTCTTCTTTTCCTTTTCTTTTCCTCTCTTCTCCTTCTAATGCTTCTAACTCTTTCTTAAGTCTAAAGGGGGTGGACAAGGACCATTTTACCCCTCCAAATCAAGCCTAAACCACTCCAATTTAAGAAATCTTCCCAAAATGCCCTCATACATTTTTACCATATAATTCTCATTAAAACCACAAAAACTCAACTTAACCTCAATTATCCACTAACACTCCCAAATTAATCAAACTAAGTCAAAATCACACAATTAACACAATTCATGCTTAATGACATCAATAGTAAATAATAATAAAAATTCGAGGTCCAACAATATTATCTTACATAAGAGGACTTTTTGCATTTATGAAATAGGAATTATGGCCAACCTACCTTGCTTCTTTAGTCTTATGATATCACACCATTTAACCTTAGCCTTAACAACACGTGCAACCTAGTGAATATGCATACTATTCAAGACTAAAGTAATGAGTGTCAATCTTGTGGCCATAGATAAGAATCTGTTTTGCCTTGCATAAATCCTGCTCTTGATCTTCTTAATTAGAGGAACAAAGTTGTTATTGGAACTCCAAAATAATTGAATGGAGGAGAATGCAATGGGAAGCCATCATTATTGAGAATGTCTTATCGATTCACATTCAAGGATATGTATAAGCTGCTATTTTTTTTCCATATTCACATAAGCCCAAGCCATCTTGCAAAGATGTGCAATATGTGTAACAACATGCCAATAGAATGATTATTTGTACCACTGAATAGCATAAGGTCATCCACATAAATCAAGTGAGATAATTTAATATCTTTGCATTTGTAGTAATAAAGGAACCTGCTATCGCACTCAATAAGTTTGGAGATCAGTCGTGAAAGTCCTTCCATAGCTAAAGTGAAAAGGTAAAGGGAAAGTGGATTCCCTTGCCTTATCCACCTAGTACTTATGAAAGACATAGAAGGTATATCATTAATTAAAACACTGAAACATGAAGTTTGAATGCATTCCAGGATCTAATTCCTAAACCTCAATGGTAGCCTTATTGCTTGCAAGCAATCAATAATATTGAACCAGGTTATGGCCTAAAGAATCAAACATGATATTGCCCTCAATCATATTGAACCTGTCTAGGGATAAATGGCATAACTCTCTCTACAGATGTTATATTAAGATCATCTTAGGATGATTTCAAAGAGGACTCTGAGATTTATATCTTTTGTAAAGGACTTGAAAACAAATTCTGTCATATGAAGGGTCAAATATGGAGCAAACGATAGGATCAGACGAAACTAAACGAAAAAGCAGACGAATTGAAAAAGCATACAAAATGGTAAAATTGTCATAACTTTCCCAAAAGATATCATATTAAGGTGTTCTTTATATGGTTTGAAAGAAGACTTCAACATCTATAACCTTCATGAAGACCTCAAGGAGAGATTCTATCGTCTAGAGTGTCAAATTTGGACTAGAAAATGTTTTTGTCAATGTAAGACGAAGTAGAAAGTCAACCTAAGACGAAGGGTGAGAAGAATTGAGAAAAAAAGATGAAGCAAAGAGCAGATAAAGCGAAAAGTAGATAAAGCAAAGAGTAGACGAAACAAAGAGCAGATGAAGTGAAAAGCAGATGAAGCAAAAAGTAGACAAAGCAAAGTAGACGAAACAAAGAGTAGACGAAGTAAAAAGCAGATGAAGCAAAGAGCAGACGAAGCAAAGAGCAGACGAAGCAAAGAGCAGACGAAGCAAAGAGCAGACGAAGCAATGAGCAGACGAAGCGAAGAGCAAATGAATCAAAAAGCAGATGAAGCAAAGAGCAAACGAAACAAAGTCAACTTAAGATGAAGCAAAGTCAACTTAAAATGATGCAACCCTTAAGATGAAACGGAACTTAAGACGAAACAAAGTCAACTTAAGACTATGCAACTGTTAAGATGAATGACGTCATCATAGACGATATGTCTTTACAGACGATGCATCTATAGTCCTGAGCATCTTCCCTTATAAGGACCATAACTTTCAATTCCAATGTCCAAAAATTCTACACTATATACTGTTGGAAAGCTAAAAGAAAGACCTATAACTTTCTAGAAGTCACCTTTCTCTAATTCAACCTAGATCAATCCAGAATTTTCCTTGAATTTAGAACATGAATTTTACATTCATCCACCAATGTACTACACCCAGTTCTCAAGTTAATGACAAATTTTGAGATTTTTAAAGACATAATTTAAATTTGATGTCTTTATAAGAAATGCAGTCATATGTCTCTGGTTTAAAGCGAATCGATAGTCATCTTGTTCGAATAACTAGAGAAAAATTCATGGCTAAAAGACTGAATACATATAGGAACCGAAATCATGCATAAGAAACTTGGCTCTGATACCAATTGTTGGATTGTAAAAAGAAAGTATGCTATATTTGGAAAACCGATAGATTTCAAAACTTTTTAGAAATCTTATTTGTAGTGGAAGCAATATATCCAAATCATCATGCCAATCTATACATGATATGGTATTAGGATAATAATAAACATAAACAATATGAAGAGTATTACCGACTCCTTTGCTACAACTTTAATTCCTTGCTTCGCTATCCTCTCCTTCTTCTTGTATCCAAAGCCTTTTCTTTTAAATCTTTTCCTTTATCAATCTATCTTTTCCTTGTTGTTGTATCCTCAACCAATTTGATTTACCTCTTGTTCTCCTAGGACAACTTGTTTAATAAAATCCTTTGGTAGGAAAGGAGAAGAAACATTTTGGAGGAGTATTGTTTTAGAAGAAAGAAGGAAACAATGAGACACTCTCATGCAATTTTCAATTTTTTCAGGCAAGATAAGAGAGCGAGTGATAAAAATGTAAGAACCCCTTGTTACTCACTCTCACTTTTGGTTAACAACAAAGGAAAGAAGAGTCGTCCATCTAATGCATCATTTCTTCATTTAATCAATTATAAAGAAGCCATAAAATGAGACTCTTCTCATTTGTCTTTAAGATGACTATATGAAAAGTCTATTAACCTAAATGTTATCTTGTTAATTTTAGTTTTTGATAATGTAAGAAGGAAGATGGTCCATTCAATGTATATCTTTCTTCTTTAATCCAATTAATGCTAATAGGTTACATGCTAACATTAAAAGATAACTATTAAACCATTTAACGACAAGTTCATAACTCCATTTAACGATGATAAACCATAATAAAGACCATATTTATTTACCATTTTAATGTCAAATGTGCAGCTGTACATTCAACCCTAATAAAACCGAACTTGATCCTTCATTTCTTTAAAATTTTGTTTTAGTATAATTAATCTAATCAATTATATTAACCCAAAGTCTAGCCCATTTCTAAATGAACATTTAGGCTTTTAATTAACCATTAATTAGAGCAAGCCCAACATTCAATTATAGGCTTCTAAAACCTCCATTTATATTTCTTACTTAGCTTGATAACCATCATTGAAGCCAAGTGGGGAATCTTATTGTACTTTGATAATTCAAGCTCCAATAAGCCTAGAATTAACTTAATCTCATTAGAATTAATTCTAGCTTAGTAACTAAATGTCATTTCACTTAAGACAATTAGTTGAACTTTTGAATTATTAAATATTATGAGAACACATATTTTATGTCCAATTGCAAACCCTATTTAGAACCTAATTATAGTCATCCACACAATAAAGGGTAAAATTACCATTTTACCCTTATATTGGTTTTTCCTTCTAGATCTCCCGTTTTACTTTAGATGGTAATACACACAAGATCTCATCTTGGTGTTAAGACTTGATGGGTAGCTAGTCCATCAAACTACTGTCGCCAGTTTAATAACCAAATCTCCTTAAAACATCTAGAAGTGATGATTGCACTATAAACTCTTTATTTGAGTGAATGTTCCCTTATTCATGTTTCAATTGATAATTCCAACATGTAGACACTAGATTAATACTCTGTAAAATCCATTTCGATCATATCAAGAATATAATGAAGCATATACGAGTTCACCACTCATCAAGATTGTGGTTCATAATAAGTGAATGTTTAAGTTGGATATTTTAAGATTAAAGTAACAACCCACTTTATTCTTGAAAACATACTTGATTCCAGATTCATTTAATATTGCTATTATCGATAGTCAACTACTATCATGATATGAAAATTATCATTCCCTTGAAATAAACTTCTTTACTTACATGGAGATAAATCGCAACACTACAGTCTAGACCATAATCAAGTGACCAACTTGATTATTTAACTGTGAAACAATCAATTTAAATTCTTATAATATACATGTTTCCCATACATCTCTATGTATATGTAAATTACTTACAAAAGAATCTTGGTACCTTTTGACTAGATATATAATGCTCACATAAATAAAACCAAGCTCTTTTGTTTTATTAATAATAAATATTTTCATTACAAAATTGTAACTGAAGAAGATAAAATTACATGTAAATACACTTGCTTTCCAAGGCACTATATTTACTTAACTCCAACACATCGATGTATAAATAAGTTTTCTGTTAGTATCTATATCTGATGAACCCTACTTGATTTTGAACAATGATTTGATTAATTTGTGAATACAATTGCATTTGTTGATTATTGAGATCTGATTATCTATTCTTATAATTATCTATTAATATGATTTTTAGACTTTAATCTTATTTCATACTTAGTAATTAAGAAATCCTAGTTTTGGATGGATCCAGGATAATTGGAAAGAGTTTATTGTAATCCTAGAGATAGGATGATATAAATCTTCTAGATTAGGGTCAAACCTAATAAAGGGATTCATAACATGATAAGGCAATCCTATAAGTTTTAACCTAAGTAATTTGGTTAAAGACCTTAGGATTAGTTGTTGGTAGACTTATGGTAAGCTATTAGCATACCTGAGGAATCTCCACGGTCTAATTTGTTGGACCCAGAATGTTTCATAGAAATTAAAACTATTTAAAGGAGAAATTTTGGCAAGTAGTCATGAGTAAAGAACAAATGAATAAAGATTTTTGAATCAAAAATGATAGACAAGAGTAAAGTAGTGAATGAGAAATGTGGATATGTCCAAGTTTTTGCTTTGGTACTTTTGGTGGATAAAAGATTTTGAAGTAAAAAGGATTAAGGTGAAAGTTAGAAGCAGAATGAAAACCAAAAATGAAGTTGCATTTATGTAGTATGTTGATGAAAGAGATGTACATATGTGTATGTCTGTTGTTGGTGTTCATGATTAATCATGGACTATATATTTTTTTTTTCTTCGGATAATATTGATTTGAGACGGAGTTGAGAAATGAGGAGTAAATGAAGGAGGAAAAAGGTGATCTTAGTATGATTTGTGTTAAGGAAAGATTGTAAAACACAGTGGATGGTTGATCTGGAAAATGTTTATGAAGAATGTTTCAGTCCACTACCCATGACTTCTTCTCTAGTTATCCAAACGAGATGATTCTTGATTTGAATTGAACTAGAAAACATCTGGCTACATTTCTTATGAAGACATCAAATTTAAATTCAATCTTTAAGAATCTCAAAGTTTGTCATGAAGTTAAAATTTGGGTGCAGTATATTGAATGAATGTAGAAAATTCATGTTCGGTATTTGAGGGAAAAACCTAGATTAATCTAGGCTGATTTAGGCAAATGTATCTACTAGTAAGTTGTAAACCTTTCTTTTAGCTTTCCAACGATAGATAGTATAGAATTTTGGATGTTTGAGCTGAAAGTCCAGGTCCTTCTAAGGGAAGATGTACAAGAGAGAAATTAGATCTTTTGCCTTCTTGCTTCTTCTGTGATGGCGTCATCTCCTTCTGTGTTTCCTTATGATGATGGCATCTTCTTCTATGTTTTGTATCTTTTGTGTTTTGTATCATCTTTTTTATCTTCTGACTTTTGTATCGTCTATGTTTTGTATCTTCTGTACTTTGTATCGTCCTCCCTTTTGTATCGTCTGTTTTTTGTATCTTCTGTATTTTGTACCGTCTGTGTTTTGTTATCATTTGTGTTTTCCTATCGTGTCTTCTTCGCTATTGTGTCTTCTTCTGTGTTTTGTTTACGCATCTTCTTCTATGTTTTGTTAACGCGCTTTCTTTTGTCTTTTGCTGACATGTCTTTTTCTGTGTTTTGCTGACGCGTCTTCTTCTGTGTTTTGCTGACGTCTCTTCTCTGGTTTTTGTCCCCTTTGGGTTTTACTTCTTTTATGTTTTTTCTTCTTCTGTCGGCTCGCTTCTTTTGTCTTTTGCTCCTTCAAGGTTACTACTCATAAACATCTTCTGGGTTACTATTTATGAACTTCTTCTGTCTTTTACTATGTTCTACATTTTGTTTCTTCTGTTTTTTCACATAGCCTATCTTCTAATCCATTTTTGATCCTTCAAACGATAGAATCTATCTTTAAGGCCTTCAAGAAATTTGTAGATCTTGGAGTTCTCTTTCTAATCATATAAAGAAAACCTAACTCCAATATCAGTAGGGAAAGTTATAGCAATTTTCCCACTCCTTTTGTCTTTTTCCATTCTTCTGCTTTTTCAGTTGTTTAAGTCTAATCCTGTTATCTGGTCTATTTTGACCCATCAGATGATAAAATCTAACCTCAAGGTCTTCTTCAAAGTTGTAGATCTCAAATTGTTTCTTTGAAATCATCCTAATATGATCCTAATATAACATCTCTAGTCAAAGTTTTGCCTTTGTCCCAAGACAAGTTCAATATGATTAAGGACCAAACCTTGATTGATTCTTTCGGACATAATTTTGTTATCCGACCTCCAAATGAAGTGATTCTTGAATCACTAGTTTCTTAACAAATTTTTCTATCCCTCCATAGATGTTGATAGCTCTTGGTATTGACTGGAGAAAGATATATTAAATCAAGTAAGGGTGTCGATAGGAAGAGTAGGAATTGGATATTTTACTGAATATGCTTCAGTATTTTGATGATTTTTGGATCAGTAGAGCTCCGAATAAGATGATTCTTATTTCAAGATAAACTAGAGACAGGGAATGGTATGAAGAAGTTGAAATATAATTCAGTTTCTAAGATGTTTAAATTTCAGATAGAAGTTGTGCATAGTATGCTGATTTAGAAAAGAGTAGTCCAAAAATGTTTGAAGTGTATCTTTCGAATCACTAACCCGAATTGAATGATTTTGATGTCATTGGAAACGTAAGACGATAGAGAAGATTCTTCTAGAATAAAGTGTTATGTCAAAATATTCAATGGTATTTTTGGCAAGACACTTACGTGTAAAAGACATAAGGCATAAATGGAAGGGCATAATTGGAAGAAGAAGTGATGTCTTGCCTATAAATGGAAAGAAGCAAAGGGAATAAAAAAGGAGAAAGAAAGAGAAAAAGGGAATGTCATGAAAAAAGAGAGAGAAATACAAAGAGAAGAAGAGAATGAGAGAGAGAAGAGAAACCAAGCTAGGGTTTCAATATCCTTAACCTATAAGAGAGATTTTGGAGTTGATCAAAAAAGGAAAAAGGTAGATGACGAGAAGAGCTTCCATTTAATCCAGGGATCTCTTCATTTGGTGAAGAGACCTATTTGACTTAGATCAGCTCACAAGGCACACATTAAAGATACACCAAGAAAGAGCCTTAGAGACCTCAAGTTATTTGCAAAGAGAAGAGACATTCTAAGCAAGCCTATAAGCAAGGAAATCAGGTGGGTTTCATGTTTATAATTGAGTAGTGAGCCATTAATGTTTTCTTCCAAATCAAGAAAATAAAATGATTTCAATTACTTTATAAATGTTGCTTTTATTGCTTTTGAATGATTTGTAAAATTGCTACATGTTTCGGTATATGAATTTTTATTGATGAATTTCAAAGTGAAGATGGAAATGAATTGAAACATTTTATGTTATGCCTTGAGAAATGTCATGGCATTTTGTATATTTGGAAAAACAAAAAAAGCATGAAATTATGATGAAATGATTTGAGCATAAATTTGCTTGTGTTTAGGCAAGAGAGGAACGTTTCGTTAGTCACGTGCACGTCAACATATAGCCTTCTCCCGGTTGGCCGCTTGAGGCCATGAGATCCTGAGAAAACGGACTCGTTTTGCTCATAGTATAAACTTCAGTTTATCTATTTTGTTCCATGAAACTCTCAAGCCATTTGTTTGTGCATTGCATCTATGCATAGTCATGAATGGTGCATAACTGACTGTTGTGTGATGATTTTCAAACTATGAGTTTGAGTTAAGATTATGAGTTTGTTTGAAAATTTGAGAACTATGCACTTTATAAATTTTCAATGATTTTGCTTATTCCTTATGATAAGCTTGTTACCCATGAGCTTTTAAGCTCACCCCCTTCTGTCCCACCTCCAGGTAATGAGCAAGAGATGGAGTTAAAGAGAGTCAAAGCATCACTCCAAATTTGCTTATGTTGCATTTTGAGTTAGTTTTGGAAAACAGAAGGTTTTAGTCACTTTTCAAGAATTTGTACTTCATGTAACTGTTGTATTTTGAGATTTGCGATTATGTTGTAATGTGGCTTGAAGGGCCATCATAGTTGTGTAAAACCCTTTTGTTTTAAGGATATTGAAATGTGAATGATGAAAATTAGTAGTTATGATATTTCCACAAGAGTTGGGTTCCGACAATGGTGTCCAACATTTGTGGTATCAGAGCCCAGTATTAGGATCTTAGATGGGCAACTTTTGAGATATGTGTAAATCCTAAGATCGATTGTTAAGAGTTTAAGCCAATAGAATTAGTGAGAGAAATGGTGCGTTGATAGGGTTTATGGTAAGGAAAGTTCGAAGATATTTAGAAATAAGAAATATTACATAGCTCAATATGTTAGACATAGATTCAATATTTGTGATTATGTTAGGGAATATTGTGATGGAAATTTTATTGTGGATACGTACTTGTATTGATACGGATGTGAAAATGTTTCCATGACATGACTGAAGAAGAAATAAAGACAGGGTGAGAATAACAAGATTTAAGGTGTACAAACAAAGTGGAGGAATTTATGATCAAGTATAAGATTGTACTAGTGAATTTGAGATTTGAATTTCAAGATGGCTATATGTTCAGGCTCCTAAATTGATTAAGAATGTATGTATGGAAAGTGAAACAAAGGATGGTGATATATGTAGAAGTCCTCAAGAGTTTATCGACCAATTATTAAGAGCCCTCAGCTAATAATGTAGTTAAATTAATGAACAATATGATTGAGTACATATGAGACCTATATTTGGATATGGATAGGAGATAACCAATGATCCTTATAGTTAAAGATTATGAGATGAATCACAGTGACGAGATGGAAGTATAGTAGGGATGATTGTAGCAAGAAATCTTCTTTCGAATAAGAATTGTTTTGAATTAGGTTAAGCAGATCAAGTAGGTTATATTAAGAATGATCATCAGTACAGGAACCCATTAGAGATGAATATGTAATGAATTAGAAGTGAAAATTAGAGTTCGATCCCTAATGGAGACTCAAACATAAGAGGTAGAGTGTGCTACTGAGAATGTATGTATATTGCCCGATGAAAACTATCAAACTACATGAGTGGATTTTGGAGAAATTGAGATAACACTATCGCTAATGTGAGGAGGATTTAGATCCACATTATATTCTATAAGAATATGCGAAGGAAATATAGATCAGATTTTGATGAATGTGTTACCAAAGCAGGAAGTTAAGTTGGAAATAAATTGAAGTGTGAGGAGAAACGAGTATGAATGCGCAAACATTAGAATAAGCCAATCTAAAACATGAGGAAATCTAAAGAACGGAGAAGATCATTTTAAAAAAAGGTGAGTCAATTAGGAAATCGAAAATAACGTGAGATAATGTTACCTTATCGAGGAATTAGTCAATTAAGGAATTAGGAGAGCTAATTAAGGGCATATGGAGTTTGATAATAATTATTTGAGTTAACAACTACCCCAATAGTACCATGGTATTGAAGATTAAAGTGATCCAAGAAAAATTTGATGATGTATAAATACAAGAAAAAAGGTCCTCAAAAATTTGAGAAACATAATTTGAATACTTGAAGAAAAATGTATAACACGTATGAGTAATGAGAGTAAAGAAAATATGAGGAATTATACTGATATTATTTATATCGTATGGATTTCGAGATTCGATAGTATGTAATGATATTATATAAGAGACTTGGATAAAGCCAATGCAGCAGGATAAAGTGATTTCTTATGTATAAAGACAACTAAAGTCCTATGAGTTGAGTTTTATAAGAGTATCACCTCCCCATGGTGTGCTTAGACTGGGTGCAAAATGTCAAGTATGTTAAGAGATATCAATATGATCTGATATGGATGTTATCAACACAAGAAGTGGGAAAAATGTGAGTAATCTGAAACCTAATGAGGAACTCATTAGGAAAGTGAATGATTAAATAAGTGATTGAAAGACTTGATGAGTCTTTTGGTAGTGATCATTTGAAAGAAATTATTGAAGTGAAGAAGTTACTAGGGAGACTGAGGAAAACATAAGACAATGTTACCTCCATTTGGTTGACTACTTCGGTAGAAATTTCGAGGATAAAATTCTTTTAAAAGGGGGGGGGGGGGTAATTGTTGCACCCCGATTGTTTCATAGAAGTTAAAACTATTTAAAGGAGAAATTTTGGCAAGTAGCCATGAGTAAAGAATAAATGAATGAAGATTCTTGAATTGGAAATGATAGACAAGAGTAAAGTAGTGAATGAGAAATATGGATATGTCTAAGTTTTTGCTTTGGTACTTCTGGTGGATAAAAGATTTTGAAGTAAGAAGGATTAAGGTAAAAGTTAGAAGCAGAATGAAAGCCAAAAACGAAGTTGCATTTGTGTAGTACGTTGATGAAAGAGATGTACATATATGTATGTTCTGTTGTTGGTGTTCATGATTAATCAAGGACTATATATATATATATATATATTTTCTTCGGATGCTATTGATTTGAGATGGAGTTGAGAATGAGGAGTACATGAAGGAGAAAAAGGTGATCTTAGTATGATTTGTGTTAAGGAAAGATTGTGAAACATATTGGATGGTTGATCTGGAAAATGTTTATGGAGAATGATTCAGTCCTCTAGACATGACTTCTTCTCCAGTTATCCAAACGAGATGATTCTTGATTTTGATTAAACTAGAAAACATGTGACTACATGTCTTATGAAGACATTGAATTTAAATTTAGTCTTTAAGAATCTCAAAGTTAGTCATGAAGTTAAAAACTAGGTGGAGTGTATTGAATGAATGTAAAAAATTCATGTTCTGTATTTGAGGGAAAAAACATGGATTAATCTAGGCTGATTTAGGCAAATGTATCTACTAATAAGTTGTAAACCTTTCTTTTAGCTTTCCAGTGATATATAGGATGGAATTTTGGATGTCTGAGCTGAAAGTCAGGGTGCTTATAAGGGAAGATATACAAGAGAGAAGGTAGATCTTCTGCTTTCTTGATTCTTCTGTGATGACATCATCTCCTTTTGTGTTTCCTTATGATGATGTCATCCTCTTTTGTGTTTTGCATCGTCTGCCTTTTGTATTTTCTGCCTTTTGTATCATCTGTGTTTTACATCTTCTGTTTTGTATCTTCTGCCTTTTGTATCGTCTGTGTTTTATATCTTCTGCCTTTTGTATCGTCTGTGTTTTGCTATCGTCTGTGTTTTGTTATCGTCTGTGTTTTGTTGACGCATCTTCTTCTGTGTTTTGCTAATGCGACTTCTTCTGTGTTTTGTTGAGTTGTCTTCTTCTGTATTTTGTTGACATGTCTTCTTCTGGGTTTTGTTCCTTTTGGGTTTTACTTCTTCTGCCAACTTGTTTCTTCTGTCTTTTGCTCCTTCTGGGTTACTATTCATAAACTTCTTATGGATTACTATTTATGAACTTCTTATGTCTTTTGCTATCATCTGTGTTTTGTTTCTTTTGTTTTTCCTCATGGCCTATCTTCTGTTCCATTTTCGATCCTTGAAACGATAGAATCTGTCTTCAAGGTCTTCAGGAAAATTGTAGACCTTGGAGTTCTCTTTCTAACCATATAAAGAAAACCTAACTCTGATATCAGTAAGGAAAGTTATAGCAATTTTTCCACTTCTTTGGTCTTTTTCCATTTTTCTGCTTTTTTAGTTGATTTCGTCTAATCATATTATCTGGTCTATTTTGACCCTTCAGATGATAAAATCTAACCTCAAGTCTTCATCAAAGTTATAGATCTGAAATTTTCTCTTTGAAATCGTCCTAATATGATCCTAATCTAACATATCTAGTGAAGTGCCCTTGTCCCGAGACAAGTTCAATATGATTGAGGACCAAACCTTGATTGATTCTTTCGACCATAATTTCGTTATCCGACCTCC
>JANITW010000006.1:35948032-35958040 GCA_027564335.1 Erythroxylum williamsii | reverse complement strand
ATATCATGGACTTCATTAATTTGATTAAAGATCACAATCAATTCATAAAGAACATCAAATAAATGAAATATGCCTTTTCTTTATTTATACAAACATCTTTGTACAAAATGCGCTAAAGGGGATTGTCTTTAGGGCATTACTCTAACACTCTTACAATGCATAAGTCGACTTATCACATATACAAGTCGACTTACACTTACATGTCTTAGGTGCATGCCACTTCACCTCTACTTTAATTTTCTTTAGATCAATATGTACCCCATTCTCATAAATTACATATCCAAGGAATACCACCTCATAGAGCCAAAATTCACATTTGTTGAATTTGGCATAAACTTCCCTCTCCCTCAGTGTCTATAGTACTATCCTGAGATGTTCCTCATGTTCTCCTTCACTCTTGGAATACACCAGAATGTCATCTATAAATACTATTACAAACTGATCCAGATACTCCTTGAAGACCCTATTCATAAGATCCATAAATGTAGCTGGAGCATTGGTCAAACCAAAGGCATAACTAGGAACTCATAATGTCCATATCGTATCCTAAAGGCTGTCTTATTTACATCAGATTCTTTGATTCTGTGCTGATGATAGCCCGATTAGTGATCAATCTTAAAAAAGACCCTTGCTCCCTGCAGCTGGTCAAATAGATCATCGATTCATGGTAGAGGATACTTATTTTTAATGGTCACCTTGTTGAATCTCCGATAATTAATACACATCCGCCATGTTCCATCCTTCTTCTTAACAAATAAAATAGGTGCTCCCTAGGGTGACAAAATCGGCCCTATATACCCCTTCTCTAACAATTCCTCCAACTGTTCCTTTAGCTCCTTTAACTCAGCTGGAGCCATCTTATACGGTGGTATGGAAATGGGTATGGTTCTGGGAATCAAGTCGATGGCAAACTCGATTTCCCTCATCGGTGCCAAACCAAGTAAGTCCTCTAGGAACACATCAGGAAATTCCCTTACAACCAGAAAATCTTCTAACCTCCCTTCCTCCACATGAATGTCTAGAATATGCGTTGAGAAGGCTTCACACCCCTTCTTCATCGTCCTGTCAACTAGTAAAGTAGAAATAATTCTTGATGATGGCGCTTTCTTCTCCCCTATAAAAATCACCCTCTCACCATTGCCCAGATCAAATTCCACCTCCTTAAGGCCACAATTCAACTCCATATGATATTTTTTCATAACATCCATTTCAAGTATAACATCTAAGTCTTTTAGGTCTAGAGTTAGTAAATCCACTACCAGTCTAGCGCCATTAATGAAGAGCTCATAGCTTTTATATACTTGACTGATTACTACATTCCTCCCTAGAGGTGTACTAAAAAGCAAAGGACTATTCAAAGGCACTGAATTCACACTATGCAGAATCATACTTGCAGAAACAAAAGAATGCTTAGAACCATAATCAATTAGTAAATATACTGCTGAATCAAATAACTGGGCCATACCTATGACAACCCCTGGTGCGGCTGTTGCTTCCTCCCTTGTTATGACAAACACTCTTACCCGTGCCTAACTCCTTGGACTTCCTGGAGGAATAGCCTTCTTTGTAGTTGTAGAACTGCCCACCTCAGTAACTAGCCTAGTCCCCACGATTTTAGCCCTCCTCGAAGCCTGCAACTATGACCCTTTTTGCCTCGGTATCTGGGGACAGTCCTTTATCATGTGTCCTTTCTCCCTACATCAGAAACAAGCTCCAAGTAATTTGAAGCACTCACCCTTGTGAAGTTTCCCACAAAGCTCACATTGGGGGGTTTATGTATCTACTCCTCCCTGTCCTTCTAATGCCTCCCACATTTGAGGCTTGCCCTGAAACTGCCCTTGCCTACTTGTTCTTGGAAGGGCCATTACTTCCTACTTCATTCTGTGTGTGGTGACTCCTTGTACTCCTCTCAGGAATTAGAGTACTCATTCCTTTCTTGGACGATTGCTCCTTGTTTTTCCTCTTCCTGCTCACCTCATTCTTTATATTCTCTAGTTTTCAGTCTGGAGTGTAGCATCTACTAGTTGGTGGTAGTCAAAAAAGTTGTGGATCAGGACTTTCTCCTTGATCTCCAAATGAAGTCCTCCCTCAAATTTATGACACTTATCCTCTTCATTAGCAACAATGTTGACTGCATATCATGACAGTTAGGTGAACTTCAGTTTATAATCACTCACAATCATGTCCCCCTGTGTGAGATTTAGGAACTCCCTGGCCTTCTCTTGGATATATACCCTTGAGAAGTACTTCCTCCTGAAAGCTTCCAAAAAGTCTCTCCAGGTCAGTATCAGTGGTATCACTTGACTGTGGGGCACTGAATCCCACCAATGGAGCACATCCCCCTGTAGTAAATTGACCATATAATCTAACTTCTCCTCATCCGAGCACTTCATCTGAATTAAGACCCTCTCTGTCCTCTTCAAATAGGCTTCAGCCTCTTTTGAATTTGTAGTCCCCTTGAAATCCACAGCCCTATACTTGCAGAACTTATCATACTACCCGCTCTTCTCCACTAGAGCTTGTATCGAAAACAGAGTCCCTTAACCCATGGTGTAAGTGAAAGCCTGAGCAAAGGTCTGAAAGAACTGCGGATCCATGGGGTTTGCTTGAGGCATCGCTGGAGGCAATGGAGACACTTCCTGTTGCATACTAGGTGCCTCAAAATTTAGAGCAGAATGTGTCCCCATATTTTGTGGGACATAGGATTCATCTGTGCTCCCTTTGTAAGAGTGAGATCGAGTCGTAGCTCCTCGAGTTCTTTTTCGAGGCAGGATAATCACTCCTTCAATATAAAACCATTAAAAAACTTGAGTTTATATTTCATGTAAAAACAACTTCAAATCATGGAAACAATTTAAATCATATGAAAAATTTCAAATCAAGTGAAATAATACATATATGCACGTTTTTTTATTTAAAGTAATGCAAGTGATTCGTTTGAAATAATGCATGTTCATTTCACAGCTCAAAACTACTCATTTCATACCTAGGATACTCCTAAACCTGGTCCTGCACCTGGACCTCAACCTAGTCACTCTGATATGATAAGTGTTGGCACCCTGCCCTCGCGAGGTGTGTGACCGACATCCTAATTGACATCTGGACATGCATTCCAGAAGGGTGGCGTGCTCACACCAGTCAAACATTAAAAACGATCTCTTTTATCCTATTTTTGAATAGATTTTGTGAAATTTTAAACCAGAATTTCAAACTGAATTCTTTTGAACATTTGTTCTTCATTGTCTTAAGTCTCTAATGATACCAAAATTATGCAATTTAGTGTAAAAATCTAAAATTTATAGCCCACACATTTTTGGATTGTTAATAAATTGAAACAACACACTACACTCAAATTCCATCCAGAAATTGAAAGTCTTAAAGTCTGAATCAAAATTCAATCTCTTCATATAATTTATATCTCTATGTCTCTAGTTTATTTAGAAATAAGAATCATCTTATTTAGGACTCTAAAGATAAAGATATCATCAAAGTACTGAAGCATGTTCAGTAAAGTGTCTAGTTCCTGCTTTTCCAATTGATACCCTCACTTTGATTCAATTAATCTCTTTCTAATCAATTCCAAATGTTATAAATTTTAATGGAGACATAGAATAATGTGTTACAAATCCAATGCTTTAAAAATTAGGTCATTTGAAGGATGGACGACAAAGCTAGAGTCAAAAGAGTGAAAGATGTTCAGGCAGGGGGGAAGGACCTGCGGGTCACGATCGCGACTTTTGCGAATCTCCACAGAGTCATAACTTTCTCCTCTTGCTTTTCTTCTTCCGACCTATTTTGATCAAATGAGCATAACTTTCACTACAAATATTGGATTAAGCTCATTCTTAGACCATTTTAAAGAAAACTTCTAGATCTACAACTTCTATGAAGAACTTAGATACAATTTTTGCTTCTATAAGGTCAAAATTTAAAAACAATATAGCTATCCCGAAAGTCCATCCTATGCAACATCACAAACCTCTAATAATCATATCTCTCAACTACAATGTCCAAAAATTTTATACTATATATCATTGGAAAGCTGGACAAGTAAGCTATAACTTCAAATCAAACAATTTCATCCAATTCACAATTTCAACCAATTCAGCCTAGATCAACACAGTATTTCCCTCGAAGCTAGAACACAAATTCTCACCCTTATAGAAAACTTGAAAATGCAATGAAAAAATTCAACATATCATCGGTAAAACACAAACATACGTAATTAACATCAAAATATAAGAGTTTTTATAAAGCTTTAGTAGGCATTTTCTGCCACAATACATCAATATCTCAAAATGCCAAAATACAAAAAGATACATGAATAGTAATTGACTTAAAATGCAACTAAATCCTTGTGGTTACAAATCTAGCTTAAAACACAAAAAGATGAAAATTTTGGAGTGATGCCTCGATTCTCTTTCACTCGATCTCTTGCTCGTCACCTGAAGATGGGAAGAAAAGATCGTGAGTAACAGTTTATAATGGAAAAATAAGTGAAACTTTGAAATGTTTATTTGCCAATACAAAGTTCTAATTAAATTCATCAAAGTATCATTCTCAACTTCATAACTAAAATTCACTAATTTCAAATCATGAATGCATCAAGCTTGACAACATCTCATAAGCACATAAGCACATCAAAATGATTTGAGTAAATCCTTAAAAATGACAAACTACATATTTCCATATAATAGTTTTGTATAGTCGTAAACTTGGCGTTCTAGCGCAATCTTACATAGTGGTTTTGTGTAGACGTAAACTTGAGAGAGTCTGCGAAAGAGCTCCATGCCACTAACAGGCAGGCAGGAGAAGCCTTTAACTTGGTCAACGTGCACATGACATTCTTGAATGGATTACACCAAATCCACATAACATGCAATTCATGAATGGAAAACCGTTGGCCTAAATGGCACATTCTTGAAAACTTGTTTTCCATGAACATGAAATATTTCGAAAACTATTTCCGAAAACATGAATTCATAAACATGTATCTTTTCAAAAGAATCATTTTAACCTTAGGTAAACTACCCAAAATACTCCTTTATACATTTATTTATCACCTTTACTTCAACTAACCCATTAAATATATTCTACTATCATAGACATAAATAAAAATAAAAAAATAACTCCCAAAAATTCACTTATCCAAACCTCATAATTATCTAAACCATGTTTAACTAAAAAAACATTCGGGGGCCAACATGTTTAACCAACTTGGAAATATGTTTAAAACTAACATGACCTAGTTTTTATGCCAAATGAGTTTTTCCTCATCAGTTGATATAAAACATGAAATATTTTGACTTTTCTAATCATCTAAATTAATCTTATAAAAGAATATGGAACCGTCCTTGTTTTTGACCACACAATAATTTTGATTAAAGGATACTTCAAAGCCACAATCACATAATTGACTTACACTAATTAGATTGTGCTTTAATCCTTCAACTAGTAGAACATTATCAATAGACGCAAATGAATCTTTACCATTTTTGTTGATTCCAACTATTTTGCCTTGCTGGTTGTCTCCAAAAGTTACTGATCCTCCTTGCTTATTTTGGAGGTCTAGGAACATAGACCTTCTTCCCGTCATGTGTCGCGAGCATCCACTATCCAAGTACCATTGGTACTGATTACTTTTTCCAAGAAAGGAGATCTGCAGTATATATTATGTCTTTCTTAGGTATCCATATTTTCTTAGGTCCTTTGGGGTTAGACTTATAATTATTCCTCGAATAATAAGAATATTGTTTCTTTTTCTTTTTGTTAGGAATAAAACTCTTTTTATGACAAACATTACTATTAGTAAACCCTAAACCACTCTTATCCTTTGGATGTCTATATTTTCTAATCATATCATTCATATTTTTTGTACTTTCAGTAAATGTTGATAAATCTGTCGAAAGACTATTAATCCTTTGTTTTAGTTGATTAATTTCCTCATATCTATCTACAGTTAGTTTCTTTTTCATATCATCTACTTGTTTCTTAGGGCAGACGCTTTCTTTTTCTAACGCTTCCCTATTCTTCAAGCTTTCAACAAATTTCTTTTTCAAAATCGTATAATGCTTTAATATAGCATGTGAGTCTTATAACAATTCTAAATACACCCCTTGAAGATTATTAAAGTTAGAAGTCACCTCATCATTGCATTCTTTTTTAGCTATCAGGCATATATTTGTTTGTTTTGATGCTTCTAAATCAAAATCAGATTTTGACGAATCCAAATCTTCCCACATTGCCATCATGCTCTTTTTGTTTTCTTTACTTTTCTTTTGTTTTCTTTTGAGCAAGGGACATTCAGACTTGTATTATCCTAGTTTGTTGCATTCGTAGCAGATGATAGAAGTTTTCTCATTTTTAGTTTCGTCTTTGCTATTCTTCTTAAAAGAAAATTCTTCATTTCCTTTCACTTTCTTTTTCCACATCCTCCTAATCTTTCTTGAAATGAAGGATAATTCATCATCATCATCACTTGAATCTTGATCAGATTCACTGGCATCATCATTCTTGATTTCTTCAATCTTTAGTGCTTTTGAAGATGTGCTTCTATTTTTCTAGCTTTTTTTATTCTTCTAACTAGCCTTTAATGCGATAGATTTATCTCTTCTAAGTTTATCTTCTGCATCAAGCTCTACTTCATATATCTTTAGTGAACTGAGTAATTCATCTAGCTTCAACTTACTTAAGTCCTTGGCCTCTTGTATTGTTGTAACCTTGGGTCTCCATCTTTTAGGAAGGCTTATGAGAATCTTTCTGACATGATCTTTATTATCGTAGATTCTCCCAAGAGCTTTAAGTCCATTAAAAATTGTTTAGAAATATCCAAACATCTGATCAATAGTCCCCAATCTTTCGTCTTGAACAATTCATATTGATGAACAAGAATAATGATCTTAGACTCTTTCACTTGATTTATGCCTTTATGCGCAATGGCTAACGTGTCCCATATCTCCTTTGCAAATACGCATCCATAAACCTTATCATATTCACTTCTGCTTAGGGCAAACTTAGAAAGAACTTGGCCTTAGAGTTTAATTAAAATCGAGCTTTCTGATCGGTTGACCATTTGTCACGAGAGATGATATTGCCTTCATTATCTATTGGTGTATATGGACTATTGTCGGTGATATCCCAAAGATCAATATGTGTGGATTCTATGAAGAGCCTCATCCTGTCCTTCCAATAATGATAATCCTCACCATTAAACACAGGAGGTCTTGTGACTGAGGCATCTTCAGCTATAAAAATATGTGATTCAGCCATGGATGTTTGTCCTCATTTTGTGATAGTGTTTCATGGAAACCTCTCTCTGATACCAACTGAAGTAAATCATTTGTTAATATAGAAATCAAGTATGTATGTAAAATACACAAGAAGGGGGGTTGAATTGTGTAATCTTTTAAAAAATATTAATCTTTTGAGACTTCTTGAATTTCTTTACTAAATTCAAATGATCACAAAAACACTTTGCTAAAGTTGATAAGTAATGCAATCGCAAGTAATATTATCTACTTGTCTAATAATAAGAAAATTAAAAGATAAGGGTTAAAGAATAGACACTGTGATTTTATATTGGTTCACCCCAAACCTTGGGCTACGTCCAATCCTCGGAGCTTGTCTAAGATTTCACTATACTCTTCAACTTTACAAGTATTCTTTCTACACTTATAGGGCTTTTTCAAGTCTCTCTCACAAAGTATTCTTTATTTGCTGTATTAGCCTCTCCAGGCTCTAGCCTTTCTTTCTCTCTCTAGGAAAAATATTTTTGAGCTTTACGTTATAGATGTATTTGTAGTGCCCCTTACTACAGGGTACACACCGAGATGCCTGGAGGTCATTTCGGTACATAGCCTACGATAAGGGTGAGCTACGTTCTATCACTACATTCACTTCACATGGCATCATATCAATATTCACTTATAAATCATCATAAGAAAATCACAATATTTTAAAACTAACTTTTTCCTCATTTCATTGCATAAAAACTGAAGGTCTACATTATCTTTCAACCTTTACTACATGTACATCATCACCGCCTAATACAAAAGTGTTACATGAAAGAGGAAAATATGCAAAGTTTATCTAGTCTATCCCAAAAAATCCCAACTGACCGACCTTTGAGCTATAACTTCTCTTGCCAATCACAATCTACACGGCTGGTAGAGCCTCTCAGTAGCTAGAGTCATCTCTCGGTCCTAAAAAGACAACGTTGCAATTTTGGTGAGTTTTGCAAACTCAAAGAGATAATCATCATCGATGGTTCACTCAATTCATACATCACAACAATGCACATAACATATAATCACATAGTACACTTTATATAAATTTCACATTTTCACTTAAGCACAGGCATTTCATTTCAACAAATATACTTAACAATGTGCATATGAGGTGCTCATGAGACACTTTTCAATTATTACATTGTTGTGACCGAGTCTCTGAATTGTCCCATATCCATTTTAGATACTGGGCTCATTAATAACTGTCCCTTATCTGCTTGAGGGATACAAGGCTCATTTTACATAGTGAGCCTTAGGTTATTAGTCACTTTTGAGCTCGAGGCTCATTTTTACTCGTTGAGCCTTAATCTCTAATCGGTAGTTATTATGGTCAAAACTGCCATTATCTTATTATCCATTCATGTATGGACTGCATGTACCACAATCACTCACATTATAAAGCACTTAGGTCTTCACATTCACATTTAAATAGCACTTCAATATCTTAATCCACAGTCACATTCATCGGATCTTCTGTCTGGAATCTACAATTAAACACATCCAATTATCATTCAAAATATAAATTAAGCAAACAAGTAATTACGTGAGATCGTCTAGGTTACTCAAAAGTTACTTCCGAAGCTAATGCCTGGAAGATTCGACAAGGTCTGGAGGTTGACTTTCCAATTGCTCCTCTATCACAAATAATATACACAATGTCACAATTTGCACAATCCTAAGTATTCAATAATGCACATGTATGGAATGAATTATGTACAATGCATGTTCATGATAATCCCGAGTATTTATCCAACAATTTTATCACAAAACCATTAAAATCACAATTCATTCCCCATTGGCTTACTTTCAGATTTGTCCCCGGCACTCTTTCAAGTCTACTGTTCATGTTAAATTAGACTGTGCAATTGATGTAATTTGGTCACACTCTCTTCTAGAAAAGTGTTCCTATATGACTTATGTTTCCATTGACACCAAAATCACTCAATTTGGTTCAGTAATCTGAAACTTATACTCGAAATATTTTCAGACTGTTTTTATTCAGAGATAACACGTTATACTCAACTTCCACTAAGAAATTGAAATCCTTAAATTTAGATTCAAAATGTGTTGTCTTCGTATAATTTCTAGCCCTATTTCTCTAATTTACTTCTGATTAAGAATCAGTCAATTTGGATAGCTATGGAAAAAGATATGCCCAAAATACTGAAATATGTTCAGTAAACAAAAAAGTTCGCCAGAAGTTCGCAGCGGCGAACTCCTCCATAGATGAATTCTCATAAAATTCACAAATTGTAACATCCCACCCCGCTGGAAGGGTAAAATAGTAAATTTGGCATAGGATGAGAATGATAGGGACTAATTGGATAATGCTATGCATGCTAGCATTGGTCAAACAATGAAATTGTGCACATGCAATAACTGTATATGCATTCATGATTATTTCCCGGTATTGGGCCTAAATGGAATTTTATTGTGGATAATGTGGAAATTGTATTGGAAAAATTTATTGGACTGCATTTTAATGTGTTTTACATTTTACGGGAATTATAGGAATTTTTCTGGAATTTTCCGGAGCAAATTCCCGGACTGGAAAAAAATCGCCAAGTGGCGAACCGGTTGATTTTCGGTATCGAAAATTTTTATCTAATGGCACTACACTAGTGGATACATTATTTTGGGATTGTAATTAGGGTCATTGGAATTGATTGGGTTAATTTTGGACTAGGTTTAATTGATTAAAGTATTAATATGTTGACTTTTC
>JANITW010000006.1:35884483-35895676 GCA_027564335.1 Erythroxylum williamsii | reverse complement strand
AAATGATGATGCAATTTAATCATTTCAAGAAATGATCCATGGAGCAAAAAATGAACAATATACACATAACAACTTGAAATTGAAAAAGAAAGGGACATTCAAAAAGCTCTAGAACAAACCTTTAACTAACAAAAGAGCAACATGGCAACGGCAAAGCAATGAAAGGATCAACTCCATTAAAACAAACACATAAGGAGCTACCGCGTCTAAAACAACATAACCTGTCTTCTAAATTTAAAGACAATTAGAAAAGGGTACTAAGGAATCAAATTATGAACTTTTCAAAATTCAAACACCAAGAAGAAGAAGAAGAAGAAAAGAAACTTCGATTACTAGTATAACACAGTAAAGAATAGTCTTGAAAATACTCCTAGATTTCTTATGACCAAACAAAGGAGCCTCCTAGAGTATATCAAGGAACCTGCCATATAAAGGAGGAAACTTTGAGAGTCGAAGAAAGAAAAGTTGGAATTTTAGAGGAAGTAATAATACATAGCATTTTCTTTAGGGAATGTTGAGGATGAAAGGTCGTGCCTTTCTGTAGACGTTTTTCTCCTTTATTAAGATCTATATGATTCATCTGTGGGACTTCAAAAAATTCTTTTTGTTGCAAAGTGTAGTGTCTTTAAAGAACATCTCTGCTCTCGTCTTTAAAGAACATCTCAAGTTTCCTCAACTCATCAAAGACTCTCATATCTACAAATCAAAAATCAAATTCAATTTCAAGGAGAAAAAATAAAAGCCTAAAAAGAGATCCAAATTTTATAGATCTCTGATCTAAAAATTAAGAGAAAATTTTTTTTGAGCTTGAAATTGAAAAAATACCAAACCATGATGCATGCAGAAGTGGAAACAAGATCTCGACACCTCAGGTCTTAATGCCTTACAAAGTGAGCCAAGAGTCCTGGCAAGATAAGGAGAACAAGATTCAGGACCAAAACTTGTAAAATACAAGAGAAATGGAAACAAGAACAAAGGAAACGCGATTGATCTGTTATCACAAACTACAAGGATTTGATAATCTGAACAAGCTAGAGAAAACGAGAGTGAGAGTGATCTTTCTAGAGAACACGAGAGAGACGTGAACACGAGAGAGACGTAAATGAGGTTGGCAAGAAATTTAAGGGCAAAATTGGAATTATAGAAAAAGTAAACAACTGATTCCCTTGAAACGCTACATTGTAGCACCTTCTTATTTTTGGCTGCTTATGTTGAATTAGCTAACTCAACCTGCCAACAACCAAACACAACAAATAGATGGTTGATGAAGTCAAACAACTAACTTTTAGTCAATCAGCTAAAAATTAGCTGATTAGTTGTTATCTAAACATGCCCTAAATGTTGGGCACCATTTCCGGAACCCAACTCTTAATTGGAATCATACAATGTGAGCGTAATCCAATGAAAACTTGAAACGTGAGAATGTTCCCTTGAAATCTATTGAACCATCATCTATTCATCTTCTTGCTCTGATACCACAAAATGTTGGGCACCGCTTCTTTCCGGAACCCAACTCTTGCTCTGATACCATAACTGTTGGGCACTGTTTCTGGAACCCAACTCTTAAATGAAACCATACGACGTGAGCATACTCTAATGAAGTATCCTTAACCATCATCGATTTTTCTTTTCATTCTCATAACTTCCTAATAATTTTCCTCACAATTTGTTCAATGGCATGCCCACGTAAATTAGTCACCATACTCGAACTCATTTTTCCTATTTGTTAACAGAATTTGGAAGTCTTCAAACCAAGATTTCAATTTGACTTCTTCAAAGAAATTGTAGCTTTAAGTATCTAGTTTACTTTGCAAAAAGAATCACCTCAATCTGAGCTCTATAGCTCAAGATATGCTTAAAATTCCAACGTATATTCATAACCCAGTTATGCTCTTCCAACTTATCCCTCATTTTCTTTCCATAAAACTATTTAAATTCAACACCAAAGGCTATCAATTTTTGTGTAGAGATAGATACATGTGCTATTGCCTTAAGAATCACTTTATTCAGAGGTCAAATGAGGAAGTTATGGACAAAGGAATCCAATATACTTATGTCCTTAATCATTTTGTGCCTCTCTTGGTGCAATTATCATAACTTTTTCTACAGAAGTCAGATTGGCTTTATTTTTAGACCATTTAAAAGTATACTTCAAGATCTACAACTTTTATGAAGACTTTGAAATGATATTCGATCTTTTGGAGGGTCAAAACATACGACCTATATGATTTTACATGAGCAAGCCATGTAACCTTCGGGTGAAAATGTGCTCCTGCACCAGAAACACACGACCCGTGTGATTTTACACGGGCAGGCCGTGTAACCTTCGAGTGAAATGAAATTTTCACCCTACAAGACCCCTCCAAAGGATCCTAAACCCATTACATCATTCCTTTTACTCATAATCCTTCCAAATTGAACAATCTTAGCACGATACCACTCCATATACTCTAATTATTTGGGATACACCTCCTTTACAACATCCTAACTTGTAAGATCATAACTCTCAACTCCGATATCCAAAAATCACATACTTCATACCGTTGGAAAGCTAAAAATACAAGATACAATTTTCATGAAGACAACTTTGTCTAATTCTATCTATATTATTCCATATTTTCCCTGATGTCTGTTCATAAAATTTACCCTCATGAAAACTTGAAATTTATCCCAACTTCACTTCCTCTATTACACATTATTCATAACAATTCAACTACCAATTGGAATTCATCAAACTCTCAACCTCAATTCATTTGACTCCTCATATTTAATAACATGTCATCATTCACCAAACATCCTATCTTTCTTTTCCATAAAATCTCACTTATATATATATAATAATAATATAGTTCATGCTTAAGATTCATCATCTCAAGTTGATAATTTCAAACATACCTATTTTCACTTAACATCATTCATGCACAATTCATATTCCGTTAACTTCATAAGATAAATGTTTACAAAACTTTAATGGCATTCCAATCTATATTACATCATCAATATCAAAAATCCAAAATACAACCAAATATACAAAATCACATAATTCTCAGCATATGTCTAACGTCTCATTTTTACATCAATCTAACTTAAGATACAACATATGCAAAATCAAACGATGCCTTGACTTTCTTTCACGCGATCTCTTTCTCATCACCTAGTGATAGGAATGAAAGGAGGGTGAGTTTTACAGCTCGTGGGTAACATGCTTATAACGAATAACAAGCAAAACTGTTCAAAATTTCAATCTCATAGAAAATTTTTATTGAATCATAAAACACATGTTTGCTCAAAATTCTTATCACGTAATCAAAATAACAACAACACAATTTATGCATTTTTCAACTTGTTCACAATTCATAAACACATAAGCACATCATAAATAGTTTGGGTGAATCCAAAACAGAACGTACTACACATTTCCCCTAAGTGTCCTGTGTAGCCATGAACAGAACATACTAACACAATCCCATAAAATGGTTTTACGTTGTCGTAAACTTATGGGAGTCCGTGAGGGAGCATGCCACTAGTGGGCAGGCGGGAGAAGCCTTTAGACAAGTGCACTTAACTTAACTTAGGGGACCACCACAAACCCACATAACATGTAATTCATGACTTGAAAAAAACAATTGCCCAAATGGCACATTTTTTAAAACTTATCTTTCATGAGCATGACATATTTCATATGCATTTCTATCATCATTTTCCAATTCATCATCAAAATTCATACATCAAACATATAGTAATCTCACAAATCATTCAAAAGCAATAAAAGAAACATTTTTGAAGTAATTGAAATCATTTTTCTTTCTTGATTTAAACAAAAACATCGATGGCTCATTACTTAATTATAAACATGAAACCCACCTTATTTTGCTTGGACATCCAACCTCAAATGTTCCTTTCCTCTTGCTCTTGGATAGGGTTTCTCTTGATTTCCTAAAACAAACCAAAATCCTCCTTCAATTCTAATTCAAATGGAAATTCCCCAATTTTACAAAATTCCTAAGAATTCAAAATCACAACAAATGAAATCAACATAAATCAAACTCAAACTTAACCTACCTATAATCTATCTAAGCTAGAAAACCCAAAACCTAGCTTAGAAATCCTAAAATCAAATGGGTCTCTCAGCTTCTTCCAACACAACACCCATAAGACATATCTACTAAAATTGATCTTAGAAAACTTAAACCCATATATTTCTTAAGCTTCATGAACCAAAATCTTTCTAAAAATCCAACAAATCAAACATACTATTACCTTGATTCTTCACCAATTGAAGAGTTTCTTGGATCAAAAGAAGGCTCTAATCTTCCTCTTCATTTTTCCCTTCTTGAGCATCTTGAAAATCCCTCTTGAAAATCAAACAAAGATGAAACCTAGTTTCTCTTTCTTCTTTTTCTCCTCTTCTCCACGATCTCTCTCTCATTTCTCTCTTGTCTTTGTTTTTCTCTCCCATTTTCGTTCATGCTTCTCCTTTAAAAGCCAACAACTCTTCTTATTATAATTATGCCATTAATGAGTGAACAATGTCCAATTTACCCTTACATGTATGCCTTGTAACTTAAATGGCTTAAGTGGTCTTCTCAAAAAGCCCTCATACATACATACTCTTACTACTTAATTCAACTAAACCATATTTTAAAATCCTACCAACATTTACATAATAATTAACTCCAAATAAAATAATTAATCTAGCAAGACCTCAAAATATATTTAAATCATTCTTAACTCCTTCCAAAAATCAAAACCCTTTTCTAATAATGTAATTGAAGAAATTTGATAGCACTTCCTTCTAGAAAAATGTTCCTCATTGACTTAATTTTTCAATGACACCAAAATCATTCAATTTAGTTTGGAAATCCGAAAGTTATATCCCAAACATTTCCAAACTATTCTTATACTCAAACAATATTCTGTTCTCAAATTTCATACAAAAATTAAAATTTTTAGAGACCAAATTGGAACTCAATTTCATCAGACAATTTGTATCCCTATTTCTCTAGTTTATTCCAAATCAAGAATCATCTTATTTGGATAACTAGAGAAAAAGTTATGGCTAAAATACCAAAGCATACTCAATGAACATGTTTCAACTACATTTTTCCAACTTATAACTTCCAACGTTTCACATATAACCCATCTTGTCCTAACTATCCTTTCTACTTCATTTCAAATTCAAGAGTTCTTCTTTTCTTTACACATGAATAAATACCAACAATTTCTCATTTAATAATTCTAACTTCTAAGAAAAGTTCGGGTTCCAACACTAAAAGTCCGTAGGCTTGTTGGAACTTTTGGCTAGCAAAGAAAATTCATTCCTCTTCAAGTTTTCTTCCCCAAAATATGCTCAAAAGGAAGTTGAAACAAGTCTATGGAATTTTTATAACCAAATTTTATTTATACATAGATGGAAACATGGCTTTAATATGCAAAACACTAAGGTGAATTAGGTTCCTTTATAGCTTAACATTCATAACTTTCCATTGGAGTACTGGGCTATTATAGGCTTAAGCTATCTTATTAGCTACCTTTTTTTTGAAAATTAAAGATTTCATTATAAGAAAATATATACAATCTAGAGGACAAAACAAATATAATCCATAGAATCTAGATTACAGAGATTTAAGGTTCCTAGTAATTGTCAACATCTTGAGATCGAAGGAACTTGCAAGATCACTTAGTCCAGTATTACCAATCCCCATCCACTCTTCATACTACTTGTCAAATTTGTAGCTATTCATTTGGCTAACATGACCAATCTACCATGTAGGAAGATGGCCTAAAAAACCATCTCACTACTTCTACTTTCTTGTTTGAACACTCTGCAATTCCACTCTTTCCATATGTAGTACACCAAGGCTGCCCAACTTAACTTAATAGCTTTGAGATCAATTGCATTATGCACTCTAATTTCCCTAACCAAGCAATAGTTTCACTCCAAGAATTTGTTGGTTAGGCCATACTGAGCATATTTTGCAACCAATCCTAAATTTGTTTGGTATACCTGCATCTAATCATGAGGTGTTCCAAACTTTCTATTTCCATATTACATAATTCACAGTTCAAATTGCTAATGGAGAACCTGATCTTATCCCTTGAAAGCAACCCTTCATTGATTCCCATCTATAAGATGAATGAATGAGATGGATTAAGATCACTATCCCATGCTAAGGCTGCCCACTCCTACCTTGTGCTTTGTGTAGCCTGTAACAATGTTTTACAGGCTTTTGTGTTGAACTTCCTTGAGTTATCTGCTAGCCCCTGAATTTCATCCTGCTCTCTTTCTTAACATCGTGGTAACTCTTCCACAATGAAACTGACAGTTCTACTATTGTGGAAGGGCCATATCCACTAATTATTTTGAATAAGCATACTTACTTTAGTAGTTGGATTCACAACCAATTTCAAGCCTTGTGCCTCCTCCACTTTATATAGAGGACCTTTACAGTGCCAATTATCATACCAAAAAGATGTGCTTTCTCCATTCCCAATCATGTGAAACACTTGACTTTGCATCCATTGTCTGGTCTCTAGATTTTCTTTGAGAGTGCTTAACATATCTTGTCTTGACTATAGGATCTAGATACTTTTATGCTTAATGAGTACATTGTGTATCCATTTCACCTATAAATCCTCCTTTTTGTAGCACAACCACCATAAATTCCACCCCCTACTCACCCTATAATTCATCCTTACAGAATTGATGCCCTATGCCCCCTGTTGCTTATGTCTACAAATTTTATCCCAACTGATCTTTTCTTTGCTTTCCTCTTAGTTTGATCCACTCCACAAGAATTCCCTATTGATCCACTCCACAAGAATTCCCTAAGCCTCATGTCGATTTCCTTAAGGATACTTTCGGTAAGATTTCTCAGTATTGTCTGAATTAGCTATAAACTGCCCTTATAACTAAGGAATCAATTATTCCATAGGTTGAATTTTCCATGAGTTAAATCCAATAGAGGTTTACAATCCACAACATTGATTCTTCTTTGAGAAATTGGTACCCCCAAATATTTGAAGGGTAGTTGCCTTTGTGTTAATCCCATCTTAATAGTTGTATCTACTTGAGTTGCAAGATGAATAGAAACAACTCTTCAAAGGGTTGCGTCTTAAACCTGAAATCTCTTGGAATTCCTTCATTGCTTGCAACATTATATCATTGAGTTTTTCTCAGACTTGCAAAACAATAAGATATCATCTACAAAAGCTAGATGTGTGAGCTTCATACCTTTACAACTGCCATGGAACTGTAACTCTAGGTACCGCCGTATGGTATTCACAAGCAGAGTTGACAAAACCTCCGTACATAGGACAACCAACCAAGGGGATAATGGGTCCCCATACCTCAGGCCCCTCTTTGCTTTGATCAATCTTGTAAGTTCCCCATCCACCAATATTACCATAGAAGCAATAATTACACATTCCTTAACCCATTTTCTAAACAGAGGAGGATAGCCGATTGCCTTCAATATAGTAAAAAGAAAGCTCTAGTTGATTGAGTCATAGGCCTTTTCAAGGTCCGTCTTTATTGTGTAATTCCTCATTCTCCTATTAGAGTGATAACTCTTTAACAGTTCCTGGCATAGTAGGATATTTGTTCCCACTGATCTCCCCTTGATGAAAGCATTATGTTATGGGCTAATTATCTTCCCTCGACCCACTCTCAGCCTATTAGCTAGGATCTTTGTGATGGTTTTATAAAGAAAGTTACAGCAAGCTATGGGCCTGAATTGTTCCATCTTCCCTGCATTACTCTATTTGGGAATAAGGCAGATAAATTTTTTTGCTCCATTCCTTAAGGATTGTTCCTCTCTTATAGAACTCATCCATTATTGCTACCACTTCTTCTCCTACAATATCCCAGTTTTTTTGAAATAATCTCCCATTATAACCATTCGGTCCTGGGGCTTTGTGGGGGTTTATTGAAAAAATAGCATTATTGATTTTTTCCCTTGTTATATCTCTTATCAACGCCACCTTATTGTCTTCATCAAGTTGTTTAAGCCCTACTAGAACCTCTGCGGGTATATCTTTTATTGGCATCATAGTCCCAAATTGCCGAGTAAAGTACGACATACTTTCAATTTCCTCACAGAATTGCCTTGTATCTTCTTCTATCAATCAGATAGAATTCTTATTCCTCTTAGCTGAAATTGGGCTCATAAAATACTTAGTACACTCTCACCCTCCTTCATCTAGAGCATTTGAGATTCCTGCCTTAATAGAGTATTGGTACTATTCAAATTTAGATTATATTTTCCCACCAATGCAGTTTCCTATGTTCTTAGTTGCAAATCTTCTTATCTATCCAATATTCTCTTTTGACATTGCTTTAGCTCTTTTAGAGCTTTAGTTAGAGCTTTCAAGTCTAGTAGGACTGTTTTCTTATTGGGCAATTTCAGTCAATTCTACAAGGCTTTAAGTCTTATAGTGATCTGATATCCTTTTGATCTAGCTATGGCCCCAGCATCTCCTTGATAAGTATGTTTCTGAAGTTAGGATTATCTATCAAGTGATTAAAGATCCTAAATGGGGTCTTCCTCCTCCCATTGCCTATTAGCAGCTCCACTACTCTGATGTGTGCTTATGGACATTGAATAGCCTCTTCCTAACTTATTATGAGGCTTTATGAAAATGAAATTTTTTTTCAAGACTCAATGAAAGCTTCCAATAATTAGAGGCCGAACCTTTAAGTAGAAGAAATAGCAATTACCTAGAAGGGTATCTAGAACTATCTTTTACGACAAACTAATGAGCTCCTCTACAAAGGATCTAGAGATGTTAAATAATAAGGAATCTAAGATGGCAACCAACTCCCTAGTCCTCAACGTTGATGCCTAATTACCATAGAATCCTATACAAACTAATGACCCTAAAGTAGCAGAGATAGAAAATTTAGATACTAAGACTGTTAATTTTGAGTTGAATAATACCCCAAAACAAGACTTGCTAAAAACTCCTAACAAGTTACCTAATAACGTAGGAAAGGATTTCCAAGTAGTCAATAGAAGGAAATTCAATAGAAAAAGGAAAGGCTCTAAGTCTTTCCCTAATCCATAACTTTGCTTTGTTAGAGTGTCAAGGGCCTCAATTGCATTAACAAATAGCTTATGCATAGAGATTTCCTCTCTAATACCAACCCTTACCTTGCGGGGTTACTTGAAACCAAGTGATGGAGGACCATCTAGGTTAGCCATCGAAAATATTGAAGCAATGGGCCTTAGAGTAGAAAAGGAAGCCACTGACCAAGAAATCGAAGAAGAAATTGGGCTAGGTTGCTTTATGAAGTTTCAAGCCTTATGGAAGCCATTTGGGGACTATAAAGCCTTAGTCCAATCTGATTTAATTGAAGCTCATTCCTAGCCCATTAAAGAGTCCAAGGCCAGCCAAGAGAAGTCAACTTGCTGCCCAATAGAGTGACTTATTGGCCAGGTTTCAACTATCTTATCTATCATTAAATTTACATTGAATAAGAGCTACTTAACGCTTATTTAGTGTCATTTTTAATTATCTTTTTTTCCTTTTAATGACAAGTTAATGATAGATCTTATGAGCCATATTAAGTATGTTTTAAAGTCATTTAAAGTCATAAAGAAAGTGTGGTCAGACAACGTGTAGTCATCCATGTTCTTCTAGCTTTTGTTTGCTTATTTAAGTCAAGTTTCTTTCCATATGTAAGATTGGGAAATTAGTAAAAAAGTGAGAGCTTCCTTTCAAGTTTTTGAAACTAGAAACTATTTTTACTTGTTAATTTCATTTGGGTTCATAGCAAACCAATTGCTATAATTTGGGTTTGATTGTTTTCCAAAAACACTCAATTTCTACACATATTTAATTCTATTGCCTAGTTTGACCAACCCGTACTAAATCAATCATATCTTCCAAACCACACATTCAAATTAAGTCAAACATGAACCATTAGAAAACTGTTCAAATTAAGTCAAACATGAACCATTAGAAAACTGACTCACAGTTCTTCAATTCCACTTCTTATTGTTTAACCCAATTCATCCTTATTTCTCCACAAAATCACCAGAATATAGCCTATGCACCAAACACCTCCACCACCATCACTTAGCCAAATTCTACCAAACTACTCTAGCGACCTCCTAGCCACTCCACTCACTCCAATCTCCTTGAAACACTATCATTTTGGTATTAGAGATATAGTTTAACCCTTATTTCATCGTCCACCACATCATCTTCCATCATGGTTTCTCAAGAGTTGTCCCCTACGCCATAACTTTCTCATGAAGAACTCCTTCACCAAATGGAGTTGTTAAGGCTCGAATATCTTATCATAAAGCTAAACGAGAAGCCTATGAGTCTATAGGAGTTAGGGTAACACCTTCTTCTTCTTCCTTCATCCCTAAAAATATAAGCCAAGACTTAAAAGAAGAAAATTTCAATTTGCCCTTTTTTTCTTCTTCCACCATACAATTGAATTTTGGAATTTGGTCTCTAATCCATCTAGTGCCATTTTCAATTGGTAAATATGTTGATGAGATATGGTGTCATATAACTCCTATAAGTGCTTGTCATGTGCTTTTGGGCCATCCATGGTTGTATGATAGAGATGTGCAACACCAAGGAAGAGCCAACACTTATTCTTTGTTCTTTAAAAGACAAAAGTTCACACTCAATCTTATGCCACCGGGAGCAAGAAAGAAGAAAAGTCAAGGTGATCAAACTTTAGCCTTGATGACAAATGAAGAAAAGGAAGAGATTATCCAAAGCCTACCATCACACGTTCCCTTTGACCTTGAAGAAGCCAAATCGAGCCCCCAAAAGCCACTTCCCCATGAGGTACAATCCTTAATTCTTAAGTTTAGTATAGTTTTCCCAAAAGAGCCTCCTAAAGGGCTCCCTCCTTTAAGGAAAATCCAATATGAAATAAACTTTGTCTAACATGTTATCATACGTCATAAGCAATCTTATAAAATGAACCCAAGAGAGCATGATGAGTTGTAAAAACAGGTTGACGAGTTGCTAGAGAGAGCTTTCATTCAACCAAGTACTTCTCATGTGTTGTTTCCGCCTTTGTTGTTCTTAAAAAGAATGGAAAATGGAGGATGGTCATTGATTCAAGAGCCATCAACAAGATAGCCATCTGATTGAACCCAAGTTTAATATATAATTGGCTACACTTTCATGGTTGTTAATGCACTTTTTGACTCTTAATTCATG
>JANITW010000006.1:35782441-35796012 GCA_027564335.1 Erythroxylum williamsii | reverse complement strand
TAAAACCCAATTTTGATATCTTACGCCCAATTCTAACTTTTCACTCAATTGGATCAACACTGATTTGATTCAATCCTAAAATTCAGTTCAATTCCTCAATTCATATACCCTATAGCAATTCCCTAGTCATTGGGTCAAAACCTCCATTGAAAACCCCAATTGAAACTCCAATTATCATAATTCAATACTTAGGTCGCTATTGGAACCATAATTGACCTCATTCTCTAAGAATCAGTACCATTTAAATTAAATTCCAACTCTCATATATTTCCTCAATTTTAGACCTCTTTCCCTAGTTCACAACGAATCAGGAATCACCTCAATCGGAGGTCTACACCATAAGTTATACCCCAAAAACTACAACTCATCCATCAGAAAACTGCCCCTTCGTCGCGACCTATGTCCCTTCGCCGTGACGTACAACGGATCGTTCGTCGCGACGCAGAAAGAACCGTTCGTTGCGACGCATAACTCCACGCTCGTCGCGACGCCCAAGTGACATTCAACTCTAATGTTGAATGCCGAACTACGGTCCGATGATATGTGAATATGAGTGAATGTGGATCATGCAAATGTGACTGATGCATTTCATTTCATGAAAGCATGAAACATAATGGCTATTGTGACCAGAGTAGCCACCGATCAGAGCTAAAAGCTCAACGAGTGAAAATGAGCTTCAAGCTCAAAAGTGAATCAGAGCCTCAGGCTCAACATTTAATGAGATCTATATCCCCCAAGCGGATAAGGGGCAGTTATCAATGAGCCCTATATGGGACAGTTTAGGAACTCAGTCACAACAAAATAATAAATGGAAAGTGCGTCTCATGCACACTGCATGAGCATATTATGAATGATTAAATTGTATTGATTGTGAAATGTTGTGTTATGTGACTGGGTGAGCCATCGATGATGGTTACTCATTGAGTTTACAAAACTCACCCAAAATTTGCAATTATTTTTCTAGTACTCAAAAGAATACCCCGTTAGGCAAATGGGGGTGTAATTACTACATGCAAGGGAAAGATAGAGGTCGAGATCAGTACGTGTCTGCATTAGTGTTATCCTATTTTTATATAAATTTGTATTCCGCAATTTCTATAAAATAATGTTTTGTATTTGTAATGGGCCCCAATTGGCTTTTGAAATTTTATTGATTGTAATGTGTTGATTGAAGATGTTTATGAATTAAAGTGGGCCTATGTGATGATTGATTTCTGTATATGTTGATGTTTCAAAAAAAATTTATACCAAGTTTTGACTGATTGAGTGTTCCAGCATGCCACCCTCGCGGGGAACTGACTCAGATATCCCTCAGGATGTCGAGCACATATCTCTAGGGAGTGGGGTACTATACATAAGGAGTGTTTAACAGGTTGACATAAAGAGTTTATCAATATACTTATCAAAAGAAGAGAAATGGGATTTATTTATAGCAATTTGTGTAAAGTTGGCGATATTTTATAATTCTATTGATTTATTATTAAGACCAAAATATCCAACTCCACACATTTGCTTTAGTCACATATATGAGATCATCATTTGGTTGGATTTTTTATTTCAATAAGGTGGAACTTGGGTCATGTAAGATCAGATGGTGGAGAAACCCAATTTTTATTAGTTTATGATTGGACAACTTATGGTCTTTTATGTATTAGACTTGAGAAAAAAATGGAAGACCTATATTTTTACTTTCAAAATTTGTACGGTGATCGAGATCAAGCATGTGTTGATATCATTAAATAATTTTGGTATATTATGTTTAATGATTATCCACTAAAATTGGGGAAAAAATTAGGTTCATAGTAGTTCAATTTTAATATCAGCTTCATCTTCATCTATTATTAATGTAAGTGATGAAGGTGTGAGCCCTAAATTTGATAAACTAATAAAGGAAAAAAGGGATAAGATGGAGTTAGACAACTATTTAGAGGCATGTACTATGATCTTGGCTTGAAAAGACGCAATTCAATTTATTATTCTAATGGAAGTCACATGAAGGTGTTTGTCTGATCATGTAAGAATTTATACATGATCTCTTAGGAATTCTAGTATCTATTGTTCTAGAGTCTACTTTTAGAGTCAAAATTGTGCTCAACATCATCCTAATATTGTGGAAGTCCTGATGTATATTCAAAGTTAGTTAGAAGATGAAAATATTTGAGGTAAATTTTATGATATATTAGTTTTGTTTACCTTAATAATTTTAACAATCGTGTATCATATTTTCTCTAATTGTCTCTTTGATATTGATATAAGTACGAAAACTATTCTTCTAAGTAAAAGTTGTTTCTAACAAATATTTGATGATGAACCCATATTTATTTGTTAATTATCATTTTTTAATATTTATTATAATAATTTTTCTATATGTATATGAAATGATGTGAACTATTAATGATCTAGACTATAATGAATTGCAAGCCCCTTTTTAGATCAGACCAAGTAGGTGTCAAGATATGCAAAATTCCTTAAGGAATTGTGCACCAATAAGCAAAAATTGAATGGTAATGAAATAATTAGGATAAGTGAAAATGTTTTAACAGTCTATCAAAAGCAACTACATCCTAAATGTAAGGATCTAAACATGTTCTCCATTCCTTGTAAAATTGGTAACACTATGATTAAATATGCCAATTTAGATTTAGGAGAATTGATTAATGTTATGCCTTGTTCCCTTTATGCTTCTTTAAAACTAGGCCCTTTGAAAGAAAAAGATTTTATCATACAATTTGTTGATCGCACTAATGCGTGCCCAGATTGGGTGATTGGGGATATACTTATGTAGGTGAATAAACTAATATTTCATATAGATTTTAATTTGATTAATATGGATGATGACATTTCTCCTAATCATGCACCTATCTTATTAGGGAGACCGATCTTTTACACAACCCAAACTAAGATGGATGTTCTTAAGGATACCCTCACAATGGAATTTGATGGGGAAGTTATTCATTTCAATATTTTTATTGACATAAAGCACCCTTAAGAAGAAATTTTGATTCTAGGATTAATGTGATTGACCTTTTAGTATAGAAAGATTGTAAGCAAAAGCTTACAAATAAAAAAGAAGCAGTTTAAACTAAGAAGAATTACAAAGCTTTCTATGTCTCGAGAAAAAGCTCTATTATGGTTTAAAAGTGTTTCTTTATTGTCCTAGATATAACCTATTTCCATGTAAGTTTATTGGGTAGATTCTTTTATGGTTCATAATGTTTCTCCTCCCTATTGTGTAGTAGAGATTAAGAGTGTGAAAATAGGAAGACATTAAAGGTTTTGAAGAATTTCAAGTGGAGAATGCAGAAGTTGTGATCCCTAGAGATCAAAATTTTATCATGTGATGTGGAAAAAATGAAGTTTAACTAATGACAATGAAAAATGTGTTGTTTAGAAGCAACTTAAAGGGAGTTTGTTCCTTTCTTTTTTACATTTCAATTCTTATTTTGTTAAATGTTCCATCTCTTACATTTAATGTTCCACTGGGCATAATGTAAGTTGTAAATATGCAGGTGTGGAGCTTGTTAGGGATAACAATGAGTTAGGCTGAATTTTATTTTTAAAAATAAAATGATGTTTTTTTGGCAAATAATGTCATTTTGATTACCTGTCAGGCTAGTTGACTCAAGCTTGGCCCAGGTTAACTTTGAGTCAGGCTGGGCCAGGCCTGGTTAGGCTCGAGTCAATCTGCCATCCTTAAAACTTGCTGCTTATATGTATTTTTAAGTTCTTTTTAGGTACTGTTAAGTTCTTTTTACATTTTTATAGGAAAAAGGAAAAGAAAAATATTTTCTTCTTTATTGCTTCTAGGATTATATAGTTATAATTAATAAAAAAAATCATGGAAACTTGGGAATATATTCTTGCTTTTGTGGTTGGTCAATGTACATTTCCTTTAGAAGAGTAATAACTAGTTAGTAGACATAGGTCAACGAGATTTTGAACCTTTAGACTGACATATCCATATAAATCTCATTGTATTTTGTTTATATATGACCTTCATGACATGCATATCTTAACTTTGATTTAATTTTCTATTCAAGACCACATTTTTATCAAAAATTTCAACATTGAAATGATATAGGCATTCTATGTTTTGTAAGCTAAATTAGCCAAATAGCCTACCTAATGACATGATTTATCCTAACCCCTTGAGCTTTATTAGTTTTTTCTTTTTTTTGTTAACCATATTATAAGCCTTTAACCTAACAAAATGTGTTATCTAAGCCTTAAAACTAGTGAAGCATTTGTGATTGTTGATGTTTGTGGATGCATAAGAGAATAAGTGTGGGAGTGTGAATATATGCAAGTTGGTTACAATCGAAGGAATGAGATTTTTATCTTTTATCAATGAATTCCATCGCTCATATAGTTTCTTTCAAATTTTTTCTTTAATAAAGAAAGAATAAAAAAAGAAAAGAAAAGAACAAGAGAATAAAAGAAAAGAAGTATAGAAGAGGAAAACCATTTGTTTTGTAAAGTAATTCATGTTAGCCTTTCCTTCTAAAGTTGTATAGAATGGATGAATTGATTATGATGCAAATAAGGGAGAAGTTGTTGTAAAGGGTCACTCCTTATGTATTTAATAATGTATTGTTCAACGTTGTTTTTATAGGTTACTCCTTATAATTCCTTGTGCTTCATATGGTTTGTGGTATAAAGGCTTGAATATAATTTGTGAAAATAAAGTTTTGCATTCATCATGGCTGATAATACCCAAACTTGATTGAACATTAATTTCTGCACTCGATTCTCAATTGAGTGTTTTTTTTCCTATTTCATCAGTTTTGATGGCTTTTGAACTATATAACAGAAATATTTCTCACCTTGGCCTTTATCCTTATTACATCCTTGAAAATTCTTTTGATTAACGATTATGCATGTGAATCTTAAGTAGGGGAGAACTAAAATGATATGCAAAGTCGTGGAATGTCTTAATTATAAAAGGTATTTTAGTATACCTGTAGACTGATCTTACTTTTAAATACAACTTCCGAAAGTTTACCCCTAGATTGCTTAGTTTTTGGAAGGAATAGTTGTTGATTGCTCACAAGTAAAAACATTGAATTTTTAATTTATTCCATAGTTTTGAAAGTTATTTCTCTTTTTTAATGCTTGCCTATTTAAGAAATATAGTTAAAGAGGAAGTGTTTAATTTTTATTTTTACATGAGGCTGGTCAAAATTTAAGTGTGGGGGAACTTGATAAGTGCTTGATTGTTGATATATTTATTCCCTAATGCTTAGTGATTAATTTGATATTATACTTAAGATACTTATTTTGGTTCATATTTTGCTTAACATTCAAATTGGAAGAACAAGAACTAAAATGAGCTAAATCTACATCCTTAATGTCATGTTATTAATGTTAGATCTTATTTGCCTTTTGGAGAAAGTAAGAGATGAATTAAGGTGAAGAAAAGACAAAGAATGGAATATTGGAGTTACTGTCGTGTATAGGAACGTATAATTCATTAGAAATGTGTATGAACTCGAAGATGTTGTTTCAAGCAATCTTAAGTCCTAGACTCTCGTGTGAAGACTTACATGGCTGTGTATGGTAGCCATGTGTCTCTATGGAGCCATGTAACTCTGCGTTGTTTGCCAAATTATCATATATGGTTACTTACATGCCTATGTAATTGACCATATATAAGTACGCAACCTTAAATTTTCACTATAAAAGAGCATTTTATAGGCTAAAAATGATATGAAGAGATTAGAGACTTAAAAAAAGGCAAATTCCCTTGCCTTTAAAAGCTATGAGGAGCAAAACTTCATAATTATAGTTCAAAGGAGATATCATGGTGGACGAATATGTTTAGACATTGATTAATCTAATAATGCTGTTTTAAAAGGTAGAGTACTAAAAAGGATTTTTTTAAGAAAAAGGCAGATAGAAAGAGTAAAAGGGAGTTTGTGGTAGGGAATATGATTAATGTTAAACTACGTCCTTATAAATAGCATAATATGAATCAAGGGGGAATATAAAATCATATGCCTTTTTATAATAATATGTTAAGAATTATGACAAGGTGGTGCATGTTGCCTGTATAATGGAATTGTTTACTTGCTAAAGCTCATTTAGCATTTCATGTCTCACAACTTAATTGGCATGTGAAGGGCTCTTAATGGATTTCAATTAAAATTCTTAAGAAAGTGGGAGGATTTGAGAGTTTTCCTTTGACCATCTTAGATTGGAGGTTAGTGAAGAGAAATAACAATGATGTTTAAATTTGAATTTAAGTGGTTAGGAGTGCAAAAGTAGCACCCTACTTGGAAGTAATTTTGTTGGCTGAAATAGAAATATCCAGAACATAAACTTGAGGACGAAGTTGCATAGTGAGGGAGCTATATTACACGAAAATGAACAAAAACTAACCGAATGAAATGAGAAGTTAGAAAAGAGGATAAGCAATTGAGATACATTATCAATAAATAAGAATGTGAATAATAATAATTACATTTATAATTTAGTTAACTAAAGAGACAATTGTTAAGTTCCTATTAAACTTATAATGGTCTGTAGTTACTCCATTAAAAATTATTGAACTAATGAGAAAAAGGAGTTAGTGATGGTTTCTTTAATCTTCCCTTTCTCTAAATCTATAAATCTTCTTATCTTCTTGATTAATTGTTTATAAAAATCTATAGAACTATTTCAACCAAAAACAAACCTACTAGGAAAGAAAAATGAAATGAAGTCTTTCTCGCTCACTAGTAGAAAAGCTATATTCTTATGAAAGCCTTTTAAGTTTTTTTTTTCCATTTAAGCTCATACAAATTTGAAAGTTGAAATTTAGATGATTCGTTGGTCATTTCCTCATTGGGGATATCCAAACTTTGACAAAATTTTTGAACTAAAGATGAGTGTCTAATTTAGTGAGATTACTCTCGCTATTTGAATAAGTTTTTAAAAAAGAAATAAGGTGTTTAAGGGGTGACAAAGAAGGAAAGTTAATAATTTTGTGAGAGCATGCCAGAAAGATTTATGTTATGGAATAATTATTGGCGTTGGCAAAGAAGGCTTCAAAAAGATTTATGTTATGGAATAATTATAGACGCTGGAAAAGAAGGCTTCAAGTCCACCCTAAGTTTCTATTGTGCTCTTTTCTCTTTATTTTTATTAAATGATAAAATTTTTGTAATATTCCCTTTACTCATTTTCCAAAATATTTCCATTTTATAATTAAACTTAATCAATTCTAATCAAGTAAAATTTAATATAGAAAATTAATCTAACTAATTATAAAAATATCTAACAAATTTTTTATTAAAAATAAAATAAAATTTGTATTAAGATTATATGACACTTCAAAAGATTTTAATTTAAATTATAAAAATTTAACACACTTAATTCTATACATAAAAGATATTTCTTTGAATTATGAGGTTGTGCCAAAAGACAACTAGCCCATGTATCCATACTTGTATCTATTTGTATAATTAATATATCTTTAGCATTATAAATATATAATGATGGTAAATCCTTACAAAGATTTTTTAATGATTTTACAGCTTCTGTATCTTCATTAGTCCAATTCCATTGCTTTTTTTTACTACATTTAAGTTGTAATTGTTTTCTTTTTTAAGCTAAATTTTTAAGAAATCCTTGATTGGATATATAATTTAATAATCCTAAAAAATTTTGAACTTCGATTACAATTTTAAAAGCATCTGGAAAAGTTTGAAATTTTTAAGAATAATAGGTTGTAATTTAAGAAATCCATTACGAAATTCAATACCTAGATATTATATATTTTGTTTTGTTAATTTAATTTTCTACTTAAAATTAAACCTTGTTGTTGGCATTTAATTAAAACATGTTTAACTTTTTGTAAATGATCATCTCTAGATTTATTGGAAACTATAATTATATCACCTATATATGCTATTGAAAATCCTTCTAATCTGTCTAGATTATTATTCATAAATCGTTGATATATCCTAGAGGCTTGTTTTAACCCAAATGGTAATACATTCCACTGATAGTGTTTTTGTGGTTGATAGGTAAAAGCAGTTAATGGTTTTGTATTTTCATGTAATCTTAGTTGCCAATATCTAGACTTCACATCTAGGGTAGTAAACCAATGATTTCCTTTCAATTTATTGATAATATAAGCTTTTCTAGGTAATTTATAAGCATCTGCTATTGTTGCTTTATTTAGTTCTTTATAATTAATTACCAATTTTCTTTTTCCTCTTTCCTGCTCAGAGTGATTATTGACAAAAAAAGCTAGGGCTGAATGTTTGCTTGTACTTGGTGAGACTAAATGTTTGTCTAATAACTCAGAACATTCAGTAACAAATTCTTGAACATGTAGTTGTGTATAAGAGATATTATTTTTAATATTTATCTTTTAAAGAGTCTTTTAGTTTAATTTCAAGTAATTGATTATTTGTATTTTTAAAGGATCAGGTGGATTTTCACTACATTCTTTTTCTATCAATGCTTCTACTTCTGTTTATAGGTTTAGGTTATTAAATAGATAAAAATGTAATTGATTTATTTTTTCAGTTAAAATTTTTAATGTTTTATAATAAGTTGTATGATAGATAGGAATTTTAAGGATAACATATTTTTTATTTAATGAACCATATTTGAGTACAAATTTGATTATAGATAGTACAATAATTATTCATTTATATTGATTTGATAGTGTTCTTTAAATCATTAATAAGTTATTTATTTTCAGTTTTCTCTTGATTGTATAACTAGGTATGGTTACTAATAATATTTTGAAAAGTAGAAAGAGTATTTTTAGAAGCGTTTATAGATCGAAGAAAATTATATGTTTCAGTGAATGTTTTGATACATTTTTTACTAATTTTGATTTTTGTTTCGGTATGTATTATTAATAAATGAATAGCTCTACAAGTAAAACAAATAGGCATAATTAATGAACTTTAGTAAGAAGAAATCTCATAAGAATATTTCTAATGCCATATCTCAAACAATCATTAAGAAAATCAATAAAAGTAATTTTATCTAGATAAGTAAAACAAGCATAGAGAAAGATGATAATAGGTTTCATAAGATGGATAATTAGTAAATAAAGTTGAATAATAAAGGATGAAAAAAAACATAAGAAAACATACCTGAGTTTCTCTTTTTTTCTCTTAATAGCCAATGTTAAGCTTTGAAGCGAGAAGATAGAGAGAGTGTATGAAAACTTAGTTTTATTTTCTCACATCTCAAGTGAGGTTAAGTCTTACATTACATAATCAAAGACGGAGACATTGAGGATGGGCATTGTTGACAATGACATTGAGGATAATGTTGTAATTGCTAACAAACTGCTTGTTTCCTTTGTAAAGAAAGGTCATTGAATAATGTGGGAAATGATGCTTTAGCTTGTTTGATTAGTTGTAGTGCATTTGGCGAGATAGTTTATTTGTATGCTGAAGTCATAATGATATTTGGTTTGCGATAATTGATCTTGATCAGTGATTTAGAGTTGATCTTTAAATATTGCTGGTAGACGCTTTCGATATAGTATAAATTAAACTAATTGATCAAGTCTCAATTAAATTCATCAAAGAAGGTGGGATACTAAGTTTACTTTGTCACATAAATAGGATAATCCTATCGTGGTAGAAATTTTATTTCCATGTCCTCTAGTTCTAGTTGTAATAATGTGATGTCCATTAAGTGTCTTGGAGGACCAAAGTTACACAAGAGACGTATTTTCTTCTAATAGGAAGTCGTTCGATATAAACCAAAACAATAGCATAGTACAAAATGACATGGCAAACCCCACCAGAGTAGTGGGTGCATGACCCCTAATTTTGGTGCCTGTGTACAGGGGTTAGAAATTGTGCTAAGTGCTAACCCCCAATTGTTTTTCTCTAAATTTGAGGACACCTACAAAGCAAATCGACAACCTTAACTTTGCCTAAACATGGAGGAAAGCAAAACTCATTTGGCTGTTCTGGCTTTTCCATTTAGTAGTCATGCTGCCCCACTCTTAGCCATCCTTCGCCGCCTTACTGCCTTGTATCCAACCACCTACTTCTCCTTCTTCAGCACCTCAGAATCTGACAAATCTGTTCTCTCTACTTACCAACATGACTTTCTATTTAACAATATCAGAGTCTATGATGTGTGGGACGGTGGTCCTTAGGAGCCAGTTTTAACAAATGATTTAAAGTCCAAATTAAAGACCTTCCTTAATATTGGACCCTTCAATTTGATCTCACCATCACGACCAGCCTTGGATACTTACGGATGTTTATCATGGCTAGACAAGCAAAAGTTTGGATCACTTGTATATATTAGCTTTGGTTCAGTCACAGCATGGCCAACAGAGGAGCTTAAAGCACTAGTAGAGGGCTTGGAGGCTAGTAATGTACCATGTATATGGTCACTTAAGGACATGTTTAAGATAGGCCTACCGAGTGGGTTCTTGGAAAAAAAACTAAATATTCAGGAATGGTGGTCCCATGGGCTCCTCAAATGGAAGTGTTAAGGCATAGTGGAATTGGAGTTTTTATATGACATTTGGTTGGAAAGCATAGTAAGAGGTGTGCCAATGATTTATAGGCCTTTATCAGGGACCAGAGACTCAATGGAAGGATGGTGGAGGATGTTTTGGAAATTGGCATCAATGTTGAAGGTGGAGTATTCACCAAAGATATGAATACCGTATCATACAGGACGGTATGTACCGTATCGGTCAATACTGACCGATAGCCAAAAAATGGTACAGTATTCATTTTGTTGGTATCGGCCAAAAATATTTGTCGATACCGGCTGGTACTGACAAAACCAAAAAATTTTGGCCAATATCGTTAAATGGAGAAATTTGGAGGACCATTTTGCAATTTTTGAAAACTCTAACCCTAAAAACACCCCCTCGAAGCCCGCTTGTCTCTCATCTCTCTCTCGCTTGCCTCTCAATCTCACTCACTCTCACCATCTCTCACTCTCGCTATCGATGTCTCACCGTCTGGTCTCGTCCTCCTCAGCCTTGTTTGACCTCGACTCATCCTCCCTTAGCTCCTCCTCCTCTGTCATGGTCTCGCTGTCCTCATATTCAAAATTCCTCTATGCCTGAAGATGCCACCGCTCGCTACAGTAATCAACTTTGCAGCTCAGGACCACCGCACCACCGCACACTGCATATTGCACCACCGCACACCTCACCACCACTCTTGTAATTTGTTTTTGGGTGTGTGTTTTTTCTGTCTATTTTCGAAATTTTCCTACTTCATTGAATTTTTTATTATGTTGGATGATGGATTTTTTATTTGAATTGTTAAATGTCAATGGTATTGGGGTTGCTTGTATTTCTGAATTGGTTGGATTTTAGATTCTGGTGTTGAATATTGAAGTTGAAATTGGTAATGCTGACAGTGTTTATTCTGTTAAAGCCTTGAAGCTGAAGGGGTTTTGTGATTTGACATGGTATTGGAGTTGGGTGTATAGTATACTATATAGTGTTATTAGTGTATATGAATATGTTAGATTTTGGATTGTTGAAGTTAATGATCACGATGTATTGTTGAAATTAACTCTTTATTTGTGATTTGGAAATTGGAAATGGGTATATTTGATTGTGAAGATTGAAAATGAAATTATGTTCTTCTGTTTGGTTATCAATTGAAAATTTGAAATTCCTTAATTTTATGTTATAATTATGAATAATTATCTTGTTAGAACTTAGAAGTTAAATGCAACTGATACGTGTAAAACTATCGAAAACCTATCTTTAACTTCTTTGGACAAATTTAAATGAATGTGTATTTAGAAAAGTTAATTGGTTGACCTATCTCATTCACTTTAATAGATATGTTAATTGAGTGTACTTTTTAAGTTCTAAAAATTAATAAAATATAATGCATATTAACTAAAAATCACAATTTAAGCTTAGAAATATATGTTCAAACTTTTTATTATATAAAATATATAAATCAAATCATAAAAATGAAGTATTAATTTTTTTATTTTTTATTTTAATAAAATAATCATTTACATCCAATTCTATTTACAATTACATATATAGTTTACAACATACTTATAAGGAAACTATTTAAATGCTTTTTACCCTTTTTAATCATTAGTTATAATGATAAACTACGCATTTGGGTTGTCTTTTCATATTTGATATATTGTAAAAGAAAAATAATACATGCCCAAATATTGTGTTGGAAATGGAATTGGAAATTGTTGATAATTGTTGGAATTGAAAATGGAAATTGTTTGGAAATGTTAGAAATGAAAATGGAATTATGAATGTTTTGTCATTGTTCGAATTGGAAATTGTTGGAATGGAAATGGAATTATGAATATTTTGAGATTGTTGGAATTGGAAATTGTTGGAATTGGTAATGGAATCATGATTGTTTTGTGATTGTTGGAATTGGGAATGGAATCATGATTGTTTTGTGATTGTTGAAAATTGTTGGAATTGGTAATGGAATTATGATTGTTTTGTGATTGTTGGGATTGGAAATTGTTGGTTATTGTTGGAATGAAAATGAAATTATGAATGTTTTGTGATTGTTGGAATTGAAAATTGTTGGAATTGGTAATAGAATCATGATTGTTTTGTGATTGTTGAAAATTGTTGGAATTGATAATAGAATTATCATTATTTTGTGATTGTTGGGATTGTAAATTATTGGTTATTGTTGGAATGGAAATGGAATTATGAATATTTTGTGATTGTTGGAATCGAAAATTATTGTAAATGGAAGGAAATGGAAATAAAATTATGATTGTTTTGTAATTGTTGAAAGTGAAAATTGAATTATGAATGTTTTGTAATTGTTGAAAATTAGAATTGGAAATTGTTAGGAATGAAAATGGAATTATGAATGCTTTGTGATTGTTGGAACTGGAAATTGTTGTAAATGGAAGGAAATGGGAATAGACTTATGATTGTTTTGTAATTATTGAAATTGCAAATTGTTGGAAGTGGAAATGAAATTATGAATATTTTGTAATTGTTGAAAATTGGAATTGGAAATTGTTAGGAATGGAAATAGAATTATGAATATTTTGTGATTGTTGGAAATTTTAGGAATAGAAATAGAATAATGAATTTTGTGATTGTTAGAATTGAAAATTGTTAGGAATGAAAATACAATAATGAATCTTTTGTGATTGTTGGAATTGGAAATTGTTAGGAATAGAAATAGAATTATGAATATTTTCTAATTGTTAAAATTTAAAATTGTTAGAAATGGAAGGAAATGGAAATGACATTATGATTGTTTTGTAATTATTGAAATTGCAAATTGTTAGAGTATATTTTGTGTTATTATATATGTTGAATGTTTTGAATTGTTAGCTTTTGACTGATACAGAATGAGTTATATTATCTAAGATGGATATGCATATTGTTATTGTGTATTAAAATTATGTGCTATTTATTTTTATGTTAGATAAATGCAAGAAAGTTCAAATACTGTTGGACCCCAAACCTTGAGTGACAATTTGATTTAGTAATATGAATGATCAAGTGGATGAGTTGATTGAATTAGAGTTGAAAAACAAGAATTAAAAAGAAAAAGTGTGAAAATTTGAAGAATTTAGAAAGTTTGACTTTTTGGAGAGAGAATGTTTGACTT
>JANITW010000006.1:35700565-35711302 GCA_027564335.1 Erythroxylum williamsii | reverse complement strand
ATATTATGCATGATCATGCCGAGATAAGTTTACACACTCATAACCCATTCCAAATTACTATTTTACCCTTCCCATCGATAATGGGATGTTACATAGATCATATTCACGTGCATCCTCTCATCTTGTGTCTTAGGATATATAGATGTCGACAGTGTTATCCTATGAGTCATGGGAAGATACCCTCTCTTGGACTGCTCTATGCTAAACCTTTTTAGCATCTTGTTTATGTACGTTAATTGTGAAAGACCAAGCAACCTGTTCGATCTATCTCTATAGATCTTTATCCCGAGGATAAAAGTTGCATCCCTGAGATCTTTCATGAAAAATTGTTTGGACAACCAAATCTTCATAGATTGTAGCATAGAGACATCATTTCCTAGTAATAATATATCATCTAAATTTAGCACAAGTAATACAATTGAACTCCCACTAACCTTCTTACTAAATGAGGATTTGTTGGTGTAAGCTCCCCAGTGAAGGAAAGGTGGAACATAGTGAACCTAAAGACTAAGAGCTAGGAGCTATGACAATGGTTTTATAGTTTATACTACGTTGATTACACTTAAAGAATGCCAGATAATTCTTAAACTATTGAAAAAGGGTGCATTGCCATTACCTGGTAAAGGGGCAGTTTTGGATCTCCAAGGTAATTCCTCTCCACCTATTCCGAGGGTGGTCAAGCCTATAACTAATGGAAGAGATTATTAGAATCTGTAATAGTAACCAAGATATCAACAATGAAGAAGCTTGACTCCTTTGAGTCAATAATATATTTCGGTGTTCATGTTCCAAACGTTGTATAGGCCCTAGGCAAAGAAAAAGAAGGGCCCCAATAAATCAATAATTTACAAATATGTAAACCTTAAAAATATTTTTTTATTAACAAAATTTAATATCCATACATAAACGATTCAATTTATACGTCCACATGCTCAACAAAATACTAAAAGATCATCACATCAACTAATAAAGTGACAGAAGGAAAAAATAAAATCAAAATTTAATATCTTATATTAAAAGTGAAAAAACAAATGGCAAAACTTTTATGATAGAGAAATACTAATTTCTAAAAATATAAGAAATTAACATGCTTTGGAGAAAAAAGAGTAAATTATATTTAATATAATCAATAATAATAATTTGAGCTAAAAGTATTAATAAAATGTTCGAACTTTTAATTTATTATAAAATGAGTCTGACATTAATCTTATAATTAATATCATTTTCGTAATTCATTATATAAATAGAACTTTTTAACAAGTAAGCATTCATGTAAAAATAAATATTACGCAACATTAAATTTATTAAAAATAAGAAAAACTACTAGAACAACCTAAAATTTTTACCCACACCTAATTGTTATGTAAACCCTTTTCTTAATTGTTATCTTGCTTCTTTAGTTAGGTGTTTGTCTCAACATGGATGGGTCAGCATGTTATTGCTCTTTCACTCTCATTTTGTTGGATTCTTCTTTAATTAGATCTATAAGTTTTGTTAATTAAGAGTTTCTTTCTAGTTGTAAGTGGAGTTTTGGGAATATGTGCTACCAACTATTCTAAGTTATTTACCTAAAATCATTTATATTCTCCACGTTATTGTCATCATTAATACAAATGATAATTTATCCAAAGAAAATATCATATAAAACATTTATAATATATATAAAATCTAATTCACTATTTAATTTAAATTATACTTTAAATAAATTTAATAATAACACGAATATATTACTAAATAAAAATGAGAAAATATTAATACCTATTGATTAGAAAAATATAAAGATTTAAAATCAACAATATGAGAGTAGGAATATTCTTTCATTAGTTGGTTGGTTTATTGTACACAAGCAAATCAAATCCTCTTCTGAGCAATTTCATATATATTATGATAAGCAAATCAGATCCTCTTCTAAATAATGCATTCAAGGTTAGTATGAAAACCTTAGTGTATAGTAAATTACCAATATCAAGTTAGCATTTGGCATTTGAAAACTTATTACACTAAGACTTCTACTAGAATTTTCATATGTATATAAGCTTATATAGACCAATTTGTTCCAGTAAAGATGTTCATTATAATTATTGTTTTACCGATACGAACATAGAATTTTATAAAAAAATTTTGTACTAAGAATATGATAATTTATTCATTATAAAACTTAATTAATAAGAGGTTTATAATGTCCATATAAACATTGTCAGATATTGTATGTAATTAATAAGAGGTTTATCATGTCCATATAAACATTGTCAGACATTGTATGTATGAGCAAATGTTGTCAGAGGAGACTAACTAATTATAATATATTCAAGAATTTAGTAAGTTAAAAAATACATAGAAAAATTAGAAACTTTGTCTCTAAATTATTACTTAGAACTATGAAAGACATCACGATTGTGATAGGCAGGATGAGCGACATGAGTCGAGTCACGATCATTAAAAAAGGATTTCTAGGCATGAGATTTTTTTGTGTTTTTACAATTATGGCCTATTTTTGGAACGGAACAAAGTGGAGAAACCTATATATAACCCTATAACCCAAGTACACTATATGAGAACATGAAAAATACTAAAATAAGCAACAACCATAAACAAAAAGTGGTTTAAAGTGGAGAGATCAAAGAAGAGCTTCAGGAAATTTTAGCATTTCAAATCAAGGCTTCAAACAATTTTTACTCTTTTCCTTTTACTTTCTTCATTATCCTTGATGTGTAATTGTATTTCTATGCTATTTAAAATGTCTCTGGATTTCTGAATCCAGATTAAGAATTATTCTGGAATTATTTTGTGAACTTTAATTATTGTTTATTTTAATATATTTGGGATGTTTGTGAGAATTGTCATGTATATACTAGATAACAAATCGAGAGAGTGAGTCAAAGTAATTAATGTTAGGTTGTACAATAAGAGTTGTCATTTTAATAGACCTATAATATTCAAATTAACGATCAATCGAAGAGAGATCTTGATTGTGAAATTAATTATCTAATAGATTGCTTCAAATCTAATTGAATAAGTTAGGAGTAGTTTGTGAATCAAGAGACTACAAATATATAAATATCGAATTCAATTTCAGTTAATTGATTAGATCCTAAGAGAGAGTAATCAAAATCTTAGGAAATATATATTCCAACATAATTAAATAAACAAGATTAAGGGAATCAAAATAAGGAAAGAATAGTCCCTACCATTCTTGTGTCCTTGCAATTGTATGAACACAAGAATCACTCAGAGTTCAAGTAAAGTTGAAGAAACTCCAACTCTTATCAACACTAGGTAAGAGAGAGGTCCGAAGAGAGAAACAACAAGAAGTTATTAAAAGAATGATGGTAGAAGAATTGAATCAAATAGAGCAACAACGAACCTTTAGAGACTTTATAAGGTTAGGGTTCAACATAATGCAATAAGGCATTATTGTACCACCAGTGTAGACAAATAGGTTCGAGGTTAAACTAGTCCTACTAAACATGTTACAAACTAATGTACAGTTCTATGGATTCGGAAATAAGGATCCCAATGCCCATTTGGAAAACTTTTTTGAAATATGTGACACTTTATGATACATTGGGTTATCGAAAGATGCAGTTAGAATGAGACTTTTTCCCTTTACACTTAGGGATAGAGCTAAGGCATGGTTGAATCATGTTATCGCTAATTTCTTCTTAATGTAAAATAATAATACAAAGCAACTTAATTATATAAGTGCATAATTTGGTCGAGGAGGAGGTAATAACCCTTATACAAATACATACAATCTTGGGCAGAGGAACTACCTAAAATTTTCTTAGTATAATAATATAGGGAATCTATTAAGAAATCAAGTTCAGTCAGTATTTCAAGAAGACAAGTCCAGTGCAAGTGATTTAAAATTGGACAAGATCATGAATAAGATCACAAGTACAAAAAGAGTCCCAGAAAAGACTGGAAGGGTATATTCACACAAGTAGTAAAGAATATTGCCTCCTTTCAAGTGGGCCATCTTATGAATGTTGATGTAGCACATCGTAACACTACTCAAAATAACTAGACCTTCAACTATAGCAGTGGTGAGCCTAGGTTAATTGTAGAGAGGGTGTTCGGTTAGCTTTTGTTATGAAAAGAATTAGTGTTTAGGGTATAGGTGGTTTGGTTTTATTTTTAAATAAAAATAAAATGAAATTAAGCTAATGAAAATAAATTAAAGAAAACATTAAAACATGATAAAAGTGACAAATACGTTAGGAACTTGGTCATTGGTTTAATCTTAATCTACACACAGTTGAACATACTTCATTGAAATGTTATTCTTATACCTCTCTTCGAAACTATTAATAGTAAGTTAACAATAAACTTGTTAATCCCAGTTTTCCCTTAGATCTTGTTTAATTAAGAAGAGTTCGTTAATTAAAACTAGCTATTGAACAACCTAGAATAAGCTCTCTAGACTTAATTAGACAGTTGCATTACGAATTAGGAAAACAAATTAATCAAGATAACAAACATACAAGCTCGGGTTATTTAACCTAGGTTATGTTATCCTAATGATTAAAAACCATTAGTTTCCACAAATGAATTAGAAACTCAACAATTATGTATTGTATTTGATTCTAGCAATGGGTTCCTACATAAAAACAATCGAATAGAGCATTCAATCATTCTTACATAATACCCAATTCAATAAACAGAAGATAACACAATTAGTTCCTAAGAGAGAAAGAAAAAAGAAAACAATGAAAGAAATGCTTAACTTGGTTTATTGATGTCGATATCACCTTTGAACTGGTGTCAGGAATCTATCCCTCCATATGTCTTCAAGGTATGCAAGTTCTACCTCTCTTCATTCTTTCAAAACCTCTAAATCATTCCTCCAACCTTTTCTAATGTTTCTGTCATCAAAGCAATCTTTTTATACCAAAAAGTAAGTTTTTGAGTAAGCTGGCAACATATCATAGGTGTGCATGTGTTGTTCACGGCCGTGAATGTGAGTCATGGGGCGCATGGTCGTGAGCCACCTTGCATGAATGTGACAATGAGTGTCACGTCTATACAACATGTGTCATGGACGTGAGACATCCATGATAAATTAATGCTAGTCGTGAGTCACTTCCTACACTATTCTTCTTGATGTTTTCAACATATACTCATCATCTTTATGCATTTTATTCTCTCCTCTTTCTCTAATCCTTCTAATTCTTTCTTAATGAAGACAAATGACTATGAATCTCTAAAAAATGACTCAAATATTGTGCTTTCGATTTACTTTAGCTCTTTCACTTTCAAATTGTACCTAAACTGAAATATGAACTAAAGTTAATGTCTTAAGCATTTCATATCATTAATCACTAAATGTTATGGAATAAATGTATTAACAATTAAGCACATATCAATTTCTCCCACACTTAGCTTTTGACCATCCTTAGGCAAAACATCAAAATCAAAGTCACAGCAAAACATTTACTCATTTCCCATATTTTTGAAGAATATATAGTCATAAAAAAGATGAAAAACTTTCAAAAACTATAGCAATAACTCAACATTCAATGCTTCTACTCATGATCGATCAACATTTATTACCCTTAGAAATTAAGCAATCTAGAGGTAGGCTTGGAAAAAATGTTTTTAAATAAGGTAAATCCATAGGTACACTAAAAAACCATTCATGATTATGACTTCCCATAACTTTGCATATCATTTCATTTCTCAACCACTAAGATTCATATGCATAATCATGAATCAAAGGACTTTTCAAGGTTGTAATGTGGGGAAGCATAAGGTGAGATGTATTTGGATTGTGTAGTGTAAAAACAATCAAAGTTAGTGAAACAAGAAAACACTCAATATAACATCAAATGCAAAAACTAACATTCAGGCACAATTATGTACATCAATTATAACGACAATTTCAAGCTCTCACCATAAACCACATGAAGTATATATCACTCACAAAAGTTGATCATAAATAGTACTTTGTAACCATATAGAGTGGCCCTTGAAAGAAATGTCTACCTCATATGCATTATACTCAAGTCACCCATTCCATACAACTTTAGGAGGGGACATTAATCATAAATAACTTTGCAAAACAATTGCCTTTCCTCATAGATACTTTTGTTTAAACATTTTCTTGTTTTCTTTTCTTTTTCTTTTCTCTTTTTCTTTCTTTCTTTTTCTTTTCATTTAAAAAGTGAAAGAAGCTACATCACAAGACATAAAATGATATTTCAACGATTGTAACTAACCCACATATATGCATACCCCCACACTACTCTTGTGCATCCATAATTATCAACAATCAACAAATGCTCCACTAGCTTTAAGGCTTGGGTAAGACATTTGGTTAGGTGTAAAGCATTTAATGTGGTTAGCCCAAAAAGAAAGGATAATAAAGCTCAATGGGGCTTAACAAAGGGAAAGTCAGCACGATGGGTAGGCTATTTGGCTAATGTATCTTATGAAAGAAAGAGTGCATATATCATTTTCATGTTAGTGCATATGATAAAAATGTGTTCTTGAATAGAAAATCAAAGCATAGACAGGATGTACATATCATGAAGGTCACACATAAACAAAAGAAAATGAGACTAATATGAATGTGTCAATCTATAAAGGCTCAAAATCTCACTAGCTTGTGTCAACCATTAGTCACTACTCTTCTAAAGATGATGCACATTGACCAATCATGAGAGCAAAAGTATATGCTAAAGTTGCCATTGATTCTTCTAGTCAATTCACTCTCTAATCATGACTATATAGTCTTTAGAAACAATAGACAAAGATAAATTGTTTGTTTGAATCTCTCTCCTTTTGTTTAAAAACTTAAAAACAAGTAAGAAACTAGCAAACTTAAAAGCACACATGTATGTAAGAAAGAATTGCAAAAATGTAAAGGAAAAAATTAACTTCCTTTGGGTTGCCTCTCAAGAAGCGCCTTTATTTAATGTAGATGGCTTGATTTCTTATTTTCCTCACGTGACAAAATTATGATATGGTGTTATAGTCTGCACTCTCTTCACATGAGGTTGCTCAGTATGGGTCTTAATTGATGACCTCTAATTTTCAGCATACTCCTTTTCTTTAAAATTTCAATCTTTACTGAGTGCCCAGACTTTTGGAATATCTCTATTAGGCCTGGGCCCCATTCCTTATCCAGAGGCGACCCCTCAAGGCCATCAGGTATGAATTACATGAGGGGAGGGTCGAAGGGATTCAAATTCAAAGGATTGGCAGTGTGTAAAGTGGCGGGTTCGTCGCGACAACAAAATGTTCGCCACGGTGAACGCCTCGCTGGAGAAGTTTATTGCGACCAACCTTTGGCTTTGCCGTGGCGAACTCCCAAGATTCGAAACCCGAACTCCCAACATTCAAACCTTCTAAACAAACACATTCGATAATCAATACCAATATTCTAAACACACATATATTGATAAATATAATTATAACCATCCAAACTCACCCACCAGATAAGCGTAATCATACACAAAAGAAACTTCAATTCTTCATGTCATTACTAATTCAAAAGTGTTTGAACAAACTTTAATTAGATATCATCATACACATCAAAGCTTAAAACAAAATATATAAAGATGTTCAATGTTGATATGACTATAAAGCTATCCAAATTGTTCACTAACTTAGTACAAAAGATCTCTAACTATCTTGGAGTTTCGATGCCTTGTAAGGGTCAACAATCGTCTTATTTTGCACCTGAGGAGTTGAAAAATATAGGTTGAGCTACTTAACTCAGTGGCTAATATATTTATAGCCATCAGTAATTAGCCATAATTCAAGCATATGTATATATCAATGTACATACATATATATCTCATTTAATTTTAGCAACTCAATCATCCATAATTCAAAGTCACACATTCATATTTAAGCAATTACCATCACAACATCAACTCATGAATATTCAACCATCCATATATAGTACACAATTATTCATCATAGTCACAATTTAAATGCAATGCATAATAAATGGCCCGAGGGTTCCATGGAAATAAAATGGAGAAACCGAAGTTTACACCATGAACGAAACGAGTACATTTTTTAAATTTCATATGCCATAAATGGGCAACCGGAAGAAGGCTCTTGTCAATGTGAACGTGACGAACAAAATAGTACCTCTCTTGCTCATACAAAAACACATATTCATGCTTCCATAGAGGAAATTTCATCGTAAATTCTTAAAAATTTTCTGCGGCAAACCTCAGAGCTAGCTGCGGTGAACCAAGGAAAGTTGGCTGTGGCGAACTTTCACAGACTCGTCTTCCAAATTTTCCAAATTTTCACTTCCAACATTTCACATATAACCCATATTTCTCTCATCCAAATCTTCTTATACCACAATATCACATTACTCTATGTTCCCCTAACTCAAAACCCACGAAAATCACAAATGGGTTCATCTTCTTCACTTCCAACACAAACCCTACACAAATCTATTTCTCTAATCCCTTTCTAACAAAGCAAGAAGAAAGATGATGAACTTACCTCTAACAAGTTGATTTCCTCTTCCTTTCTTCTTCTTTCTTCTTCCTTCCAAGCTTCCCATGATTTCTTCTCTTTTTCTCTTCTCTCTTTGGTTTTTCTTCTTCCTCTCTTCTCACTTCCACGACACTCTCTCTTCTCTCTTTTTCTTACAAGACCATTTTATTCTAATCTTTCAATTTTGTCCTTCATTTATCTAGTATTTCCAAAAATAACCCTCCTTCATTTGATCCAAAGACTAATTACCTTAGGCCATTAATCTAATACCTTAACTCTACTCTAATTTAATTCTAACTTTTCCATTCTAATTTCTAATTTTTACTTATGTTAATTAAATCAATGGACACAATTATGAAAATAATTAAACAAATAAATAAACAAACAAATCATAAATAATTAAATAAAAATAAATCAATAAAAATTAATAAAAATTTAAGATTCAACAAGTCTCCCCCCTAAAAGAATTTTGTCCTCGAAATTCTTATCTGAGTCCACAATGAGGTGTGGATACTTCTCCTTCATTGCTTCCAAAGGCTTCCATGTTGCCTCTTCTGTAAGACTTTAACCAGCTTCACAGTCTGGCTTCTCAAAACCTTTTCCTTCGATTCCAAAATCTCTACTAGTTGCTATTCATAAGTCAAATCCTCTCTTAGTTGAACCTCTGAAGGTTGAACTATGTGTGAAGGATCGGATCGATACTTTCTCAACATCGATATATGGAAGACATCATGAATCTTAAACAATTTCGGTAGCAAAGCTAACTTATAGGCTAAAGGCCCATTCTTCTCAATGATCTCATAAAGGCCTATGTATCTTGGACTGAGCTTGCCCTTCTTACCAAACCTCAAAACTCTTTTCCATGGAAAAGCTCTAAAAACCACTTTGTCTCCAACTTCAAATTCTATCTCCTTCTTATGCATATCTGTATAGCTCGTCATTCTGTCTTGAGCTACTTTGAGTATCAGTTTCACCAATTTAATCTTGTCAACTGTGACTTATACCAAATCAGGTCCTACAAGTCTCCTTTCACCTTTCTCTTCCCAATAAATAAGAGTTCTGCATCTCCTACCAGACAAAGCTTTATAAAGTGCCATCTGAATTTCTGAGTGATAGGAATTATTGTAAGCAAACTTAATTAAAGGTAAATGATCATCCCATGAACCTTTAAAGTCCATAACACAAGCTCTTAACATTGGCTCCAATGTCCGTATTGTCCTCTTCGATTGTCTATCAATCTGTGGATGGAAAGCTGTACTAAAGTGAAAATTAGTTCCCAAAGCCTCTTGTAAGCTTTCCCAAAATCTGGTGGTGAACTTGGGATCTCTATCCGAGACTATAGAACTTGGAATCCCATGAAGCATGATTATCTCCTCCATATACTTCTTGGCCAAAACATTTAAAGAATCTATTTGTTTAATTAGCAAGAAATGTGCTGACTTGGTTAGCCTATCCACAATCACCCATATTACATCATGCTTCCTGTTGGTTCTTGGCAACCACATCAAGAAATCCATCGTAACCTTTTCCCACTTCCATTCAGGAATAGACAAAGGTTTAAGCTTGCCTGAAGGTTCCTGGTGTTCAGCCTTGATTTGCTGACACACTAAGCATCTTTTAGTATACTCCGCAACATCTTTTTTAATTCCTTTCCACCAAAATTGCCCTTTCAAATCTCTATACATTTTTGTACTCCCCAGGTACATTGCAAAGCAAATGTTGTGTGCCTTATCAAAAATCTCATTTTTCAACTCAACATATCAGAAATAAACAATCTGTTACCTACCACCATCAATCCATCTTCCCTTACGTCTATTTCAGAAGGTTTACCATTTTTAATCTCTTCTCTAAGCCTGTTCAAGTACTCATCTTGTTCTTGCAATTCTTTAATTTTTTCATTAAACACTAACCTTACCCTAAAGTTAGCCAATATATTTGATGGGAGACCCAATAGGAACTTGTCCTATAGAACCTTCAACAAGATGAAACTATTCTTAGGAGTAGATAGAATCAAGCAAACACACGAAATCACAAGAAACAAATTAAAAAGATAGAAACAGAACACGAAGAGAAAATGGGAGGTTAGAAGAATGTTGGTCGATGAAAAGAACCCTACAAGAATTTGTCTCTTAGAACCCTAGCAAGAATGTTGGTTAATGGAAAGAACCCTAAGAGAACTTGTCTCTTAGAACTGTAACCTTAGGACGCCACAAAGGAAGACCACTCCTTTGATAAGTCAAGTATTCTCAAAGAATACAAAGAAAGCAAGAA
>JANITW010000006.1:35642646-35652871 GCA_027564335.1 Erythroxylum williamsii | reverse complement strand
TGTAAACAGTAAACTAGTAAAGTATATAGTACAGTTGTATAATATATCAATATAGACTATTTTGTAATTTTTAAAAAATTTAGGGACTATTTTATAAATTTAAAAAATATTCCGAAACGGTACCCGGTACCGATCAATACCGGTACATTTCCGTTCCAGAGCTCAATCCGATACCGAATCCGGTACGATATTCATAACATTACTAGAAGCCAAATCATGTCCAAGATCTCTACACGTGGATCGTTTCTTTAAGAAAGAAACAAGCTCTTCAGTCTTCACGGGCACTGTCCTCTCTCTCTCTCTTCCTTTCCATTTAACACGTCCACAAATTCACTCCGAGTCGTCCAGGTACTCTCTTCTCTCTCAAATTCGATCCTCACCCACTATTTTCACTCTTTTCCTTTCTTCAACTTATTTCACTCATTTTCTGGTTGCAGGTTTTTTAATCTGACTTATACCATCAAGTCTCTCCTTTTTTTTTTTGTTGCATTTTTTTCAGTATCAAATGGCCCAGGCGGAACTAACCACAGAGCAGGTTCTTGATCTGTTACTACTTCTCTAATTCCTCTAAAATTTGTTTTTCCATCTGATACTTATTTGATTCGTTGTTTATTATTATTGTTTTTATTTTGGTCTAAACTTGTAACTGCAATTGGTTAGGGATTTTATTCTACGAAGTTAAATTGCGGTTCGTATTTATTCTGGGTGTATTGGTTGATGCGAGTTGTTTGTTTGTTTGTTTATGTATAGGTACTAAAAAGGGACATCCCATGGGAGACATACATGACAACAAGGCTGATATCGGGAACAGACCTTCAGTTGTTAAGGCGTTACGATAACAGATCTGAGACTTACAGGGCTCAATTGCTTGATGATGTAATTCCCTCTCTCACTTTGTGTCGAGTCATTTATATAATCATGGAGTTATGACTCTCTAATTCTTTGATCTTTTGATTAGTTTTCCCAGTGACTTTTAATTTTACTAATTTTGATAATTTGAGAGTATAGCGAAAGCCTGGTACAATTACATAGTAATTAATCAATCTTGGGTTTTGGTTTCATTTTCCTGCGAAATGTATGCCATGAATTGTTGCATTGGCTAACAACAGTGATTGGAGGCATGTGGTTGAATTCTCCTTTTATTGCTACAGGATGGTCCGGCTTATGTTCGGGTGTTTGTTAATATTTTACGTGATATATTCAAGGAAGAGACAGTTGAATATGTTCTGGCTTTGATTGATGAAATGCTAACAGGTTATTCACGCTACTATCTTCAACTTCTAATAATTATTTGTTCGCACAATTAACTTATACTTCGTTTTCCATTACTCCACTCTCTGATTTTTATATACTAGTTATTCATACAATTAAACTATCTGTTGTTTTCCATTGCAGCGAACCCAAAAAGAGCCCGATTATTCCACGATAGGTCTTTTGCAAATGAAGACCCTTATGAACCTTTCTTAAGTTGAGTATCCATCTGAAGATCTGGTGATTTATGACTAGTTGTTTGAGCCACATTGCCTCTTCCGTTTTCAGGAAAAATATGTAGATATGCTTCTTTATTGTGATGTAATCTATGGTGACTACACTTTCTAATGTATTTGACTTGAAAGTTCTAATAGTTTCCTTATCGTGTTAGTTTGAGCTATTTCTGAGGCATTTGGTTTGCTCAATACATAAATTTATCGTACTCTTGACCTGATAAGTCTATGGAAGAAAGAAGAAATGAGAATGCATAATATCATGCCTGTAGCTATTTGCATATGAAAACTTTTGTGTTTTGACAATAATTATGGTGCCTAACACGTTATGTTCGTCAACTACTTACCTTACTCATTTTAATAATTGTCACTTGGAGCCAATAATTTTACTTTTTGGTAAACAATTAGGTTGCATCCCTTTTTAGACTTAATCTTTAATCAATTTGCAGAATCTGGGTCTTCAATATGGTTGATTTTAAGAATGCCTTCAAAACTAATGTACTGTTTATTGTTAGGTCACTAGATATTTAGACAAGACATAAATGTGCAACTAATGTATATGTTTGGACCGTAAAAAGCTTAGTTTTATGCATTTTGATGTCTTCTATATTTGTTGCTTTCTTGTTTGAATATTCAAGTCAAAAAGTCTCCCATTTTTTTGGTCTATATGATAAAGTATCTTGTGTTTAGTTATTTCATATCTTTCAAGATAATGAAAAATGAGCTCCTCTTTCAGATTGCTTTGGAAGGGAAACTGGTTCATTCAGGAAAAGAGCTGCAAAATACTTGCCTCAATAGTAAGGTACCTAAATGTTTATCCCATGACTTTTGTTTACAGAGTTTCAAGAACTGATTGGATATATTAATCCTCTCTTTGGGTAATTGTCAATCTCTCTTGGGTTTTAGCGCTAGGCAAAAATCTCAAGATGGTGTATATTCAAATGGAGCGGCTTCAAATTCAAAGAGTAAACTCACTGGCATTGATGATGTATTGAAAGGATTGGTTGAATGGCTCTGTGCTCAGGTAGGCACATGTTGTTTTAGAACATTGTGTTTTTTTTTGTTTCCTTCATATTGTTATAGATGACATTTTTCATCATAAAATTGTGCTCTTGTTGTCGTTTGGTGTGTAGCTGAAGAAGCCATCACATCCTAGTCGTGGCATTCTTGTTGCCATCAATTGTCTTGCAACATTGCTCAAGGAACCCTTGGTCAGATCATCATTTGTTCATGCAGATGGGGTGAAGTTACTGATTCCTCTAATCTCACCTGCATCTACCCAGCAGTCTATCCAGGTATCAAATCATCTTTTCATGGATGCAGACATTTTAAATTGGTTAACTCAGGTTTGACAATTTGGTGCGTTCAATTTACAACACACAATAGTAAAGGAGTCCAGCCCACTATTATTCTTCCTGGATCTTTGAATTGCATTACATCCATATATTTCTTTTCCTTATTCTTTTTCCTTTTTTTGTTACAGCTTCTATATGAAACATGTCTTTGTGTCTGGCTGTTGTCTTACTATGAACCTGCAATTGAGTACTTGGCTACATCTAGAAGCTTGCCGCGGCTAGTTGATGTCGTGAAAACTTCCACAAAGGAGAAGGTGAGTTTTTCATATATCTAGCTAACCTTTTTTCCATTTGATTTTCAAGTTAAACATGATACACAAATTTATTTAGTTATCATTATGGCACATGATCCACGTTTCTCTCTGGATGTATGTGTCTTTATGCATGTATTTCACTTGTAAATTTTTAGTAATTTTTATTTGAAGAGTCACAAGAAATAACCTCTGAAGTTTGGTTCTGGACCATTCTGTCTTTTTCGTTGACTTTCCAAGTTGATTGTATTGGTTTTCTATAGGTTGTTAGGGTGGTTGTCCTCACCTTCAAGAACTTGCTTTCTAAGGGAAATTTTGGTGCTCAGATGGTGGACCTTGGACTACCACAAATTGTCCAAAGTTTGAAAACACAGGCATGGAGTGATGAGGTATGGGAAGTATAATGCTTTAACTGTAAATCCTTCAGCTGGGTTGCTGTCTGTTGTATTCAATACTTAAAATATAAAGGAGGAGATATTGTGCTATCCTATAAAATATATTATTTGCCATTATGGGATTAACTAGACAAAAAATACTAGGATAAATGTACTTTAATATTTACCTCATCTTCCTGTTCATGTAAGGATGGCATATTTCATTATTTTATCTTTGTTTTTTCCCCCTTGACTAGCTACTACATTTGATCTTTTTTCTGTTGGGTCTTCTTATACAGTCTTAATTGTTGCATTGTTCTTTTAACATATCGTTTTCTCATAAAAAGATGATTAGAGTGCTTATCATCATTTTTCAGTATCCTTAGTATTGCAGTTAACTGCTCCATATAAAAAAAGGAAAAGTTTCCTTGGGAACTTAAATTTGGATATGGAAATGGACTTTTGAGTTTTGTCTTTGTTTCTCAAATTTGTTTTCAATTTTTGACATGTTGGTTGAAAGTGTTAAAGAGTAACGTTCTATATTAAGTTTGTAAATCTTAGTTGTTAGGGAATCTGATCTTCAATTAAGGTCTTAAATTTAATTATATGGAAGCATAGCACAATAGATATGACTAAACAAAGATATACTATGTTAAAGGTTCCTCATCTGAGATTACTTTTACACTACCTCTGTTAAACTAATTCCTACGCCATGTTCCTTTTGAGCTACCATTAAGTTTAATTGTTACTTTATATGATGGAATCCATCGAGTGATTGACGTGTTGGACTTCAATTCATATGTTTATTTTCATGTTTTAGTTATTTCATGTTGAATTTTTCTTAGTTTTGAAGCTATAGATATGTAGAGATTTCTTAGGTAGATTTGCGTTTAGTTTAACTAGATTTAAGATGTCTTAAAAACTGACCATATTTGATATTTTATCAAATAAAGATTTTGTTCTACTTCAGGAGCAAATTAATTTGGATTATAATCCTTAAGTCAAAATACTTGGATAAAATTATAAATTTAAGATGTTAAATGCAAAAAATGAACTAAGTAGAATCTATAACTAAAAGATTTAAGTATGATATAGCACAAATTTTTTATTCAAACCATTCAAATATATCTCATTTTACAATTCATAGAAAATTTTTATATTTTATAAAAATCTAAAGAAATCTATTAAAAAGGAAGAAATCAAGTTTAAAATGAAAGAAAATCTCTTTGAATATCTCTTTGGTGGAGGGATTTCTTTGGTTTTACCTATTACGAGGCAAGATTATCAATCGAATTTTTGGCTTCAAAAGGTTTATTTCTTGTGAGTTCATATTATTATATCTTGGCTGTCTATTTTCCTACTTGCTGCTTTGCATTCCATGCCATTCTGCTGCTCCTTTCAGGTCTGGTGAAGAACGTGATTGTGGTAGAATATACTAGCTAGAAATATACATTTCAGGAGTTTTATCATTATAGTAATTTCTTAAACAGTTATATAGTTCCTCGAGTGGTGCTATTCCTTTGATGATTTGGAATGTTTGCTAGGACCTACTGGAGGCCCTAAATCAACTGGAAGATGGGTTGAGGGACAACATAAAGAAATTAAGTTCTTTTGATAAGTACAAGCAAGAGGTTCTTCTAGGGAATCTTGATTGGTCCCCCATGCACAAAGATCCTGTGTTCTGGCGTGATAACATTAATCATTTTGAAGAGAGTGATCTTCAGGTACTTCACTGTCTATTATTGTCTGAATGACGTGCCAAGGGTTCTCTATTCTGTTTACATGTATTTACATGGGCCATATATTGTTGTAACTGTTCTCATTTGAAACTGTTATTAGTCTTTATTTGGATAATTTTTTTGAATATGGAGTTATAGAAGATGATTTTAGAGGCCCAATTGATCATCAAACAGCCACATCCTCCTTTATTGAGCAAGGTGATACCAGGAAAAGTGAACAGTTGTGTAGAGACATTTACCCTATTGTTGGTGGGAATCTGGGCACCTCATCTTGGGACCTGTTAGGTTTCCCAACTCTTAACCTTGCAGATGATTTTCTAACCCTCACTTTGTAGCAGGTTAATCATCTAACCCAGATGGTAAGAGTGGAGATTAGTATAGAAGACAGCACTTTCAGCATTAAAACTTTCAATAGAATAGCTCTATTAAATTGAAATCTCTAATTATACCAAGTGTCTTCAAATATGAGGGGTAATTTGGCATTTTGAGATTCTAATTTCTCAATTCAAGATGTCAATGGAAAGAACAACCAACTGTTCTTGTATTCCCCTTTCAAATATAAACATATTTTAGTTTGTCCTTGTATTCTAAGGATACGGAGGACACATTGTAGATATGTTATGGGATTGTCCTAACCACAAACCTAGCATTCAACTTTTTTCGTTCCATTTTTGAGCTAATGGATGACTGGTAAAAAGATGCATACTGTAGTTTTGGTAGTAAAGCTATTAATGTACTTGCAAATAAGATGAAGCTGCATGATACTTTTGATAGTAAAGCTATTAATGTACAGGCAAATCAGATGAAACTGGGTCATCTGAAAGCAAAACCAATATCAGTAATATACGAACTGAGAAGTTCTGACATCAGCTGAGCAACAGTTTCTTGTATTTTACGATTGGAAGAAAAGTTTTAGTCCTAATGGATAATGTTTGTCCTCAGATTCTTAGGGTCCTCATCACAATTTTGGACACATCAAGTGACCCAAGAGCCTTGGCTGTTGCTTGCTTTGATCTCTCACAATTTATTCAGTATCATCCTGCTGGGAGGGTCATCGCGACAGACCTTAAAGCTAAGGAGCGCATGATGAAACTGATGAACCATGAGAATGCGGAAGTTACCAAAAATGCCCTACTTTGTGTTCAGAGGCTTTTCTTAGGCGCCAAGTATGCCAGCTTTTTGCAGTCTTAATTCTATCTTCAGGTGGTGTTCTGTTCGATATTTAATGCAATTTGACACTAGATCGTTGGTGATTTTTTTTAATGTTCCGAGCCAATTGTGAAAGAGTTCTATTATTAGAACCTATGGTCTTGGAGAACTGAGAAAGACTAAATTATTCTATCAATTTAGGGAGGTTACTTTTCAGGTGTGTAGTGGAGAATACATGCTTTCATATGCATTTCTTTGTTTCTGGATTAGACATCGATGCTCTCTCTCAATGGAAAGTTTCTGCATTAATTTTTCATTCAACTTGTCTTATACTCGAGCGTTCACATGTTGACGTTCCATGAAGATTTATCTTTAAAAGGTAACAGCATATCTAAGCTTTATTATTCACTTATTATTATCTTTTTTGAGATAATTAACAATATCTAGAAGTTATATTATACTTTTTTAAAATGAAAAATAACTAAAATATACTTGGTTAAAATGTTACAAGAAAAGTTAAAATTTTATCATGATGAATGACGCATGAACAAAGATGGGCAAGTAGTGTGGAAATTATTAAAAGACACCATAACAAAAAATCAGTATCGGTCATTAAGAAAAAAATTCTTTTTGGACGTTTTTGTATGATCCAAGCACACTGTAATTGTTTATAAGGGAATGTGTTTTCCAAAAACAAGTTTTAAAGTATCATTATATAACACAGGAAGTGATAACAAGGTTCTTGGTGTAGCTGGCTTGAATAATGAAGATCTCCTATTTCATTTACTTGAAGTATAAGAAAAACGTTTTTTTAAATGTTAAACAATTGTATTAACCTAGCAGAAGGAAGCGCAACAAGTTTATACTAGGTACCAAGCTTAGCATACAATAAAGGTAAAAAACAGAATAAGGCCTAGCAAAAAGGAGGAAATGACAAGTCATGACAACATATTAAGGCATGACATGTAGAGCTAACAAGACCTAAGACTTTATTGCATTTTGAATAGGGAAGTTGAAACGAAGTAGACTTTGTCAGATTGAGATTCAATCTCCTTAACTTAGTGTTATACATTTCACCTCAAGACCAAATCAAAGCTCATCTTAACATGAATATTTTGAGCTGAAATCATTTGCCTAATCCATCAGATTGTAGCTTAACTCTTGAATAGGTTAAGAGTTATTTTGAAAGGTCATTTTATTCCTCCCCTTTGAAATCATGTAAGTTCAATAGTTGATCATTAGTTTAAACACTATCAAGTTACCATGATATCTTAATCTAACATTCCCTACCAAGCTACGAAAATTGACCAATTTTTTTTCCAAGCATTGGACTTTGCATAGATTAAGAACATAGGTCTAGAAGGATTTTGAGTAAGAGTAAGAAAAGATTAGGTGAATCAAAGTTTTACGTTTTAAGCCATATAGTTTGTATGAGAAATTAGAGGGAGAGATGCTTTCAACCTCTAAAGTATTAAAACTTTGTTTGATGGCAAACCATAAGATAAAGGATGCTTCAGGGGAGTTATCCATCAACTAGATGAGCTTACTTAAAGGCATCAAAGTTTTAGGTTGATGGAGTAGGTGAAGACATGATTTACTAATAAAAGTCTTAGAGCTATTACACTTCCATATTGTTCTATCTTAAAGCTCCAAGCTTGGTTTTTAGTTTGGCACATTGTTCATAGTAGCATTGAACCCCGTAAATTTGTAGTTCCATGCTCCATTCTCAATGATTATATTGACCTCGACCATTAGAGGATTAGGAAATTGAAGTTATCCATTCCTTCTATTTTGTGTTAGGGACCAAGGTTATTCTAATTATCATATCAAAATTAAGTCATCATTCCTAATCATTACTTTCATTTCTTTGTTTACAAAGATTTTGAGTTTTAGCATTTGATTTATAGACTAGGAGTTACCCTGATGAGGTTTAGGCCTGCTTGCACCACTGCTCATCTCCTCAGACTGCACAAGGAAGGTTCTGGCACTCCTCTCAGGCATAGAAGTACCACCTCCCCTCTTAAACTGCCCTCTCCCCTTTCTTTTCCTGTTCACTGCACTTTTAATGTTCTCTATGTTCTCAACCCTCAAAGCTGCCTCAACCAACTGCTGAAAATCACAAAAGTTTAACCATCATTGATGGTTCATTCAATTCATGCAGCAATCAAGCATAACACAGTTATTATATATACTCACATTCAGAAGTACCACATGATTGTTATCACATAAGTATAAGGCATTTTGCCTTTCACTTAATCAAAGAGATTAAAACAAATGCATATGAAATGTGTATGTGACACTTTTTCAATTTATTACAGTGTTGTGACCGAACACATAAACTGTCCCAATATGGGTGCATTAATCGTTGAGCCTGAGGCTTTGAATCACTGTGAGCTCGATGCTCAAATACATTGAGCTTTTAGCTCTCGGTGGCTGCTCTGGTCACAACTGTCATTATCTGATCATACATCCATGCATGGAATGCATATGTGACAATATGTCACAATCAACACACATGTCAAAATTTATCAGATCATAAACAAGTAGTTCACAAATTCCCATACAAGTAGTACTTCTATGTCATAGCTTCTCAATACATCGGACCTTCTGTCCGGAATCCACAATCAAAAATATAATTCACTAACTCACCATTATTCACCACAATTTTCTAAGCAAATAATAATTGAGAGAACCGTCTAGGTCACTCACCAATAGCTTCTGAGCTAATGCCTGGAAGTCTCGGCAACGTCCGTGGGTTGACGTTCCAAATGCGCCTCTATAACAATTAGAATACACAAATATTACACATTGTCAAATCAGAAATATTTAATAATGCACATGGAGCAAATAAAATTTGTACAATGCATATTCGTGACATTCCTAGTATTATTCCATAAATGTTTAACACAAAAATTTTCTCTAAATATTAGAAATCCAAAGATATCAAAATTGCTCAATTCGGACCTCTATAGGTCCAATTATCGCTAAAACACGGACCAGAAAAATAATTACTCGGTCCCCTTACTTTGACCTAATCAATCTACGTCAATTTCATCTTTAAAAATCCACAGGGGAGAAATTAAATGACTTACGAATCCGACGCCTCAAAATTCGAGTCAATCGGAGGTCGGATGAAAAAATTAGAATAAAAAGTTACAATTCAAAGAAAATCACATTTACACATATTTCCCTCTCTTCTTTCACAAAACCTAACTTTTCACACAAGTATCCAAATGTGACAAATTTGGTATCATTAGAAAGATAACAGAAAACGCTATAAGTTCTTTGAAGGACTCACAAATCAATTTCACCCCTAAGGGTGTCAAAAATGCAATCAAAGTTTCTGCCAAATCACAAATTTCCAAAACAGTGCAACATTATTCTAAATTCATAACTTCTTATCCCCTTAGCCAAAAATTCTATACTTTATGTCAATGGAAAGATAAAAATTCCACCTACAACTTTAATGAAGGACGGAAAAATCAATTTGACCTCTATGGGAATCAAAAACTACTTTGAAGTTTCTGTCCACTAATGATCATGTCAAACAGTCACAGAAACTTCTAAAAATCATAACTTCCTATTCTTTTTGCCAAAAATTCTAAGCTTTATAGCAAAAGAAATATCAGAACATCTTCTACAATTTTCATGAACAACTTAGAAGCAAATTAAACCTCTAAACAGATCAATTTCTCAATCAAAGTTTTTGCCATGCACATGTCATCCTAACAGTACCACAATCTTCTCAAACTCATAACTTCCTATCCCATTGTCCAAAAATTCCATATTTTATAACAATAAACAGATCAGAAAACATGCTACAATTCTCATGAAGGACTTAGAAGCAAATTCCACCTCTAACTAGGTCAAATT
>JANITW010000006.1:35316340-35331438 GCA_027564335.1 Erythroxylum williamsii | reverse complement strand
ACATAATGATCCATTTCATGCTCAAAGCATTTCATAGTTTCCATTCTTTCCATTCTTACACAATACCATAATGCCTAGCAAGGCAAGTCATAATCATGAACACAATGCATTTTCAATATTTTTCTATAATTCACATAAGCATGCAAGCACGCATACACATATTGCTCTTATACACAACAACCATAAATGTATTACCCACCTCTAATCGCTCGAGTATCCAATTCACGGATGTCCTTCCTCTTGCGACGGAAACGGGTTGACTTGGTTTCCTATAGCAAACCAAGTCCCAAATCAAACAATGTTCAAATACAAATAAAGCCAAAATAAAGCACTAAACGCCTAAACTCTACTTCCTCCTAAATTTTCCGAATCCTTAAAGTCAAGTTCCGAACTTCCTTCTTCTTACACCTTATAGCCCTTATTCCCTAGATCACAACGACTCCAAAATTACCTCAATCGGACATTTGAGGCCCAAGATATGCCCCAAAATATCAAAGTCTCACTCTTCAGAAAAACAGGGGGCTCGCCGCGACGAAGGGACGCTCGTCGCGGCGAACGACCCAACTCGCCGCGGCGAATGCTCGCCGCGACGTCTCCTTGCGGCGAACCAAATGCCGCACGTCGCGACGTCTCCAACCGCACGTCGCGACGTCCACAGCAGATCACACGTCGCGACGAATAAACGTAAAATCATTTACACGTCGCGACGTGGTTCCCTTCCTCACACGTCGCGGCGTTATTCATACGCACGTCGCGACGTCTGGGTCGAGGAACCGACCCCGAACTCCAGATTTCTGCATTTCCCAACTTCGATTCTTTCCCTTAACCAAATCCAACACAGCTAAACAATAGATCAAGTCTTAGAATGCATTTCTAACCCATTCTCAACTCAAAATCAAACACAAAACGCAATAACCCACAAAATCCAAACATTTTCACCCGAAAACCCTAAAATCGTCGATTCTCACAGATTCAGCATTTCCTAGATTTAATCCATCCAGAAATAAGATAGAAATGATGTAAACTTACCGATTGAAGCTCTAAAACCGTCGGAAACACTGAAATCACAAAACTCCTTCTTCCTCTTCTCCTCTCCCTCGACGGCACACTCTTCTTTTTCTCTTTTCTATCTTCTTTCCTCTTTTCTCTTTTCTAATTCTCTTCTTTTAAACCTAAGGGCATGGACAATGTCCACAATGCCCTCCCTAATAAGCCTAAGCCCATTCCAACTTAAGTGAACTTCCTAAAATACCCTTACACCATTTAACCTTCTAATTCTCATTTAACCACAATTACACCTTAATTCTTCATTACTACCAATTTAAAGCGTAATCACATCATTACCTCAATTCATACTTAATGACATCATAAAAAAAAAATTTCAGGGTCTAACACCCCTACTAGTAGCAATTGATAAGGGAAAATTTTATTGCCTTCTCCGAGCCACAGATCTCTAAAAAAATTATGATGCCAAGGAAGTATCTTCCTAACTTCCCTTGCCCGAGGATTGACCTCCTCTAGCAAAGCCCCTTTGTTGACTCCTTTCTCTTCTAACCATCAGGAACTTTCTATTTTCATAGCAGCTTGCAGCAACTAATGGTAATTCACTTATTGCAAAAGGGTAAATGTCGCCAGATGCTCGTTGATGGAACATTCAAACTATCCTTGAACTAATGACACTGGAACTCCTCAGTAAGTACTGATTCAGGGGCGTACTTACTCAGTCGATTGAATTTCGGATCGTACTCAACAACCGACAAGTTCCTCTATTTTAAGTTCAGAAATTGCTTCCACTTCTCCTTTCTGTAATCCTCCGTAACATACTTAGCTTTGAACTCTTAGGTAAAGAAATCCCAAGTCAGAGGCACTAGTAATTGAGGATTTCTCAAAATGAACTTCCACCACTAGTAGGCTGCTCCCTGAAGAAGAGAGACAGCACAATGCACCATCTAATCTGATGGACAACTGATTTCATCTAATACCCTCTTCACTTTCTCTATCCAAAACTTAGCTCTTTCAGATTCCTCCAAAGATGTCCTAGTAAATTCCTTAGCTCCATACTTCCACAACTGATCAATCAGAGCCTTAGGTGAAGTCATACGATGCAGTAATGTCATCATATCTTGAGACAACTTAACTAAAGCCTCTCCCTGAGCTTGAGGAGGAGGTGGCACCTCAACTTCACCTTAATTGACCCCAGAAGGTCTAGATATGGAAGGACGAGATCGCTTAGGATTATTACTCTTAGTAACCTCATCAACAACTTCGTGAGATCTTTCCATCTTTAATTCTATAATCAAAACATGGGACAAACCACATTAGGCCAAAACACAACTTTTACACTCAAATATAAGCTATTAAGCGCTGGTTAAACCCAAATCACTTAAACCATGCTCTGATACCAAAACAGTAACACCCAAATACCCCTAGAAAAATATATGGATGCCACACAAACAATACAAATGAACCAAAGCATTCTACATCTTCCTTTTTTATCAATTCAAACAAACATAGACTATATTTAATTCCAAGTTGAGTTACAAACAAAATACATTATACACATTGAACTTAATACAAATATGTGTCTTAAATCCTAATCCATCCTATAGTATAGTTATTACAAACCTTCAAACAAATTCAAAGTCATCATTTATCATATGCAACTTAAAAACAAACAAACTCAAGTATACATTTTGTCAAAACAAAACTCAATCTTTTTGGCCACTGCGGTTGATATTGTCCCAGTCTCAAGTCTTTTTAACAAAACCTACATGAGGCAAAATCTACCATACTAAACATATAGCTTAGTAGGGGAAAACTAAACACATATAATTAGGCAATTGTTTCTAACAATCGTCTAACATTCACATACAATAAATCATGTCAAATCTCAGATAACCTTTAATTGTTCAAATTACTAAACATCCCAATATCATTTGCATTAGAACATAATATAACATATCAAAATAGAATATATAATATACTTGCTTCAAACTTACTCATATCCAAACAGAATATTAAAATCACAAAACATAACCTTAAAGTATCTGAATAAATATTATTTACATCATAAAAACATTTAGCTATATCAAAAGTAAACTTAACTTATATTAGACTTAAACATATTAGAAAACAAAACAAGTTAGTATGTTAATCCTTTTTATAGAAGTGGGTAACGAAACTAATACAGGAGATACCGTAATCGATATCACATAATAGGAGAGACTTAAGTCTCATTAACAGATGACACCGAAGTGCCAGAGATAGGAGACATCAAAGTGCCACAAGAGCAGCTGCAGACCCTTCTAAGCAATGCCTATTTACCCATGACTAGGACTTGATAGTTTTAAAAGTAATCCATTTTACATTTCACAATCACAAGCAAAAGATGTTATGTCATTATTCCACTTTTCTCAAATTGAACTTATAAATACACATCCAACTAATCTTGCCTAATAGCATTGCAATTCACATAACATAAACCTTTTGAAAAACATTGGTATTCAAAAGAACACATTCACCTTTAAACATATCATTCCTTTCAACTTTAAACATAAGATTAAGTAACCTCACATGCTTTAAGTAATTACCTCCATAAACAAACCATAACTCAGTTATCTTTTCCCCCATTAATTTAACATTATCTAGGTTTATTTTTAACCTCAACTTAGTTTAACAAAACCATTGTTAAAAGTCCTAACATTATATATAGCATTTTTTATTCCATATTTTTTTTAGGATAAGTTTTGGGACAGATTTGTATAGCTATTTTGGCATAGAAACTAAGGCTCCTAAGCAATGTGTTCTTCTAGACAAATGTTCCTCTATGTCTTAAGTTTCTAATGAACTCTAATTCATACAATTTGATTTAGTATTCCAGAAGTTATACTCAATATATTACAAACTGAGTACATTTGAAATTTTGGTTAGTGCATGATCATGCACTCAAAATTGTACACCTCATATCTCTCAATTTCGGTGTCCAAAAATTACAAAACTTTAAACTAGTTGAAAACTAAGAGAATAAGCTACAACTTTTGTGAAGACAACTTTGTCTTATTCAACCTATATCAATAAAGTTTATTCGATAACAACAGGACATGTTTTTTGTCTTGGGTAGTGCTACAGCCTAAGCCAAGACTCAATTTCAAGCTAAATTTCAAGACCCTTAAAGATAGAATTCAAATTCTATTTCTTCATGAAAGTTTTAGACCTATGTATTTAGTTTAATTTACAATTAAAACCACCCCATTTGGACATCTTCAGGTCAAGTAATGGCCAAAATACCAATGCCTATATAGTGAAACCTATTCAGTGAAACTAACACAATTAACTGACATCTTACACCTTCAACACCCCCTTAAGTAAAATTCATGAATTCTATTTCAATTTCACCTTATTAATTCCTCAATTACACATCACTTTTCTGTCCAGAACCAATTCCAAAGTCATTAAGTAAACAGCTTACAATCCTTATCTTTCATACATTAAAACCGAAACAGTATATGCTAAACCAGAATTATTTTTCTAGCACCTAATGTTCAACATCATAACACATATTTCTGGGCCTCATTAGGTATCATAAAACTTATATGAATACATGCTATCAAGTGTAGAAATCCCTTACCTCTTTAACTTCAAAGAACTAGCTAAACCAACCCTTCCAAACAACCAGCACATACCTAAGTTTAATGTGCAACCTTCAACATCAATAAGGTAATAATACATAGAATCACAAGACCTATTTCTTAATGAAATAACTTACAAAGCTTCCAAAGGTTGATAATCCAAACTCCAACAAAATTCCAAAAGTTAGAGAGAACATGGGAGTTTCGGTGGAGAGAAGGAAGTAAAATGAAGAAAGAACAAATAGAAAATGCTTCTAGCAGAAACCTGCTTCATCACCATCTAGGTGTCACTCCCACCATAACACATATGTCTTCTTTGTATGTGTGACATATGTCCTGCACTTAAGCTATCATTTGTCACACTTCCATTAAACCATTTGTCACTTAGTGAATGTTGCCAAATGCCACAATTTAATTAAGCCACTTGTCATTTTATTAACAATGCCATTTGTCACATTCTTGCCAAGCCATTTGTCACACAATGGATGATGCCAAATGTCAATGTATTAGCTATGCCAAATGTCACTAATTCTTAGGCTTAGTCATTCTAATTTTCATGTACCAACTTAACTCGTCACTTGATAATTTTCCTAGTCTAAATATACATTTAAATACCTCAATTTTCTAATGGTATCAATTAATTCCAATTTACTAACTATAGTCCATCAATACTAAAATTCAAGTCATATGCCTTTCACATTCAAATCATGGCACAATTTTAACTCCTATCTCACATGTACTTTCATGAACATGTATCATTTCAACTATGGTATATTTTGGAGCCTTACATATCTGCTCAATTAATAAATCAAAATATTTTTATTAACAAAGATTATTATAGTAAATTGAATCTAAAAATTAGCTAATTCAAGATTATTATAGTTTACCATTTCAATCTGATTCGATTTTTTAATCACTAGAAGGAAAATGTATTATGATGAATACAAATGTTAAAAGTATTAGGTTGTAGTTTCTATGATTTAGGTTATAGTTTGAAGAATCATGAAGCGAGTTGAATCAACTTGTAATTGATACAAGTAGTTAGTTGCATAACATTTTGATGGTCCTTTATGATTGATTTATTCTTGATCACTACTTTGTCTTAGTGTTTAGATATGTTCGTTATTTTATTTTCCTATTCAGTGATCTATAATCATTATTCTTAGTTTATAAATAGTGGGTAGTTAACTAATAATACTTGTGGAATCGATTTAAATAATAATACTTGTGAATCGACCTATACTCACTTATGTTAGTGATAATTACATTGTGCACTTGGGAAAACAAATAATTAGGCATATATATCATATACATAAAAGAGATTGAAATGGAGTTAAAACGCATCGGATAAAGTCAATTGAAATTGGAAAAAGTAGTTAAGATTGAACAAAATTAAATAAGTTAAAATGAGATTAAAAGAGTTTTTTTTTTCAACGAAGAAGTTGAAATTTAATCGAAGAAGGAGATTGAAAATTTTGATTTATAAAAATTAGCTGCTCAATTAATAAATCAAAATATTTTTATTAACAAAGATTATTATAATAAATTGAATCTAAAAATTAGCTAATTCAAGATTATATAGTTTAACATTTCAATCTGGGTCAATTCCGGAAGGAAAGTGTATTGTGGTGAATACAAATGTTAAAAGTATTAACTTCTTTACTTCAGTTCAATTTTAGTTACTGTTATCTTTCACATAGAAATTGTAAGACCTAATACTTTTTATCCTTATAAATTTAATGATAGCAAGTTTACAAAAGGAAGAATAACAATAAAAAAGTAAAGAATGTAACAAATTCATTGACAGTTTATATTCTTGCATGCGAGGTATAAAATATCAAGATTAGAACCATTGGACTAATTCACTCTATTAATTACCTCCGTATGCAAAAATGTTGAATGGTAATGTAGCTTATATTAAGCCCAACACGCTCTGAGAATTCTCTTCCACGTTCGTTTCAAGGCAAGTTCCTGATTTAGCAGCATAAGTCTTCAAATCATCATGGGCCTTGATGATCCTAAAAAACCCTAATTAAACCCATGTCCGCCTGCATTCCTCTGTTTATTCTTCACTCGCATGTGGTCGTGAGCTTTTTGGTGATTTCCTCCTCCTCCACTTCACTTATCGTATTGGTATATGCTGTGAGCCCACGAGTGAAGCACCACAAAGCTCCTTCTTGAAAACCATTAGCCGCCAGTCTCCCTTTTCTTCTTTGTCCTTCTTCTTAATTGGGAAATTATGATAGCCGCGGTATCCTGGGTTCCCAAAGGTGTTTTCAAGTCCGTCCCAGCAGTGGCAGAGCCACCCTCCAAGGAGGAGATTGATGAGATTATAAAAAGCGGTGCTTTCGAGAGAAAGTAAGAAGAGGTTTATCTCTTTTATTCCTCTTTGCCTTGTTTTCCTATGACAATTGATTCTTGTTGCTGTTTGCTGCTTTATGAGGTTTTTGTGCTTGTGGTTTCTGTAGTGGAGATAGCGGCAGTGAGGAAGACGATATTGTTTATGCTGCTGATGAAAATATGGAAGTTGATACTTGCAAGCAGACGCATGAAGTCGGTCAGGAATTAGCTGTAGCTGATGCTCTTGGAAAAACTTCTAATACCAGCCATTTTGATGAAATTGCTGATGGCTTGGAGGAGCTTAACATGGACCATTATGATGATGAGGGTGAAGGTAAAGATAATAAGAGAACGTTTGTGAGACGACCGGACTTCATTCTTGTTTGCTTTTATATAATGCGCGGAATAGTGTTTTGTCGTAGTTGAAAAATTAGGATGGACTGTTCAATCAGATTTGAACTAATCTGCGAATTGTGGCGATTTCCATCTAATTTTTTGCCTGATGAATTCTTTTAATTCATGCTGTGGATTTATGCTCTTCAATTGAAGATTAAAATTGATATCTATACAACTCTATGAAAAATCCTCTCAGGCATTGAGCTTTTCAGTACGGGTCTTGGGGATCTTTACTACCCAAGCAATGAAATGGATCCATATCTAAAGGATAATGATGTAAGTTTACTGATTTTTTGTGTTTTAGCTTACTACTTCTCTTTGGCTTCTGATGCTTTGGCACCCCTTTTAGGAAGATGATTCTGAAGAGCTTGAAGATATGACCATCAGACCAAAAGACTCGGTTATAGTTTGTGCCCGCAATGAAGATGAATTCAGTCACCTTGAGGCATGCAACATTTTGTTGGATAGTTCTCATTCTCTATTTCTCTCATTCTCTCACTAATATTAATGTATTTTTACTCTAATGCAGGTTTGGATACTTGAGGAATCTGATTCCAGTGAACTTAACATGTATGTTCACCACGATATTGTCCTTTCAGCATTCCCTCTTTGCACAGCATGGCTTGATTGTCCTCTTAAAGGAGAAGATAGAGGTACTTTAAATCCTGCACTTTCTGATTTCACATTAGGTGTGCACTTCTTATAACTAATGGTTATGATATTTTGCTCATATTTATGGTCATGAAAAATAATTTTTTTGTGGCTCACTGTAGTTGCATTATATTTATGACCTTTTTTGTCTTTGCAGGAAATTTTGTTGCTGTTGGCTCTATGGAACCTTCGATTGAAATATGGGATCTAGACACTGTATGTGGGATAATAATATGTAATATTTAGTTTTATTTAATGTGTAGGTAGATGCTTTTTGAGACTCCTTACATCATTAAAATGCTCAGATTGACGAAGTACAACCATCATTGGTATTAGGCGGCACTGTTGAAAAGAAGAAGAAAAAGGGAAAGAAGGTTTGTTACTTCCAAGTTCTTTTCTGATTTGTACAGGTTTGTTTTTGTCAAATGGTAACATAATTTGACGAGTGGTTAAAAATCAATGCTATGGAATGTTCATCAATAATCATGAACTTCATTTGCCTTTGAAAAATGACCTTTGACTCTACTGGAATTTTGATCGTTTCCTTTCATCATTTGATACAACAACTTGAAATTTTGTTCCTTTTAAGAAACTGAAATTTAATCTTTTACTTTCAAATACATGTCATCTTTTAAGAAACATCAAACCATACAGAATAAAATGTAGATATGTGATGAGCAGAATCAAGGTTGAACAAGTTGGAAAAGCCCTATTAATATTTTCAGAGTCCAACTATTACAAAGATTGGGAAAGGAAATGTCAACAGTTTTAGGATGTAGCTATATATATACAATTATCAATATATATATATATTTGCAATCGCATACATAGCTATCCTCTGGTTGCTTCTTTGTACAAATTCTCGCTTTTTTCAGATGTCAACTAAGTACAAAGAAGGCAGCCATACTGATTCTGTACTTGGTCTTGCTTGGAACAAGCAATTCAGGTTTTTCTAAACCTTTTAGTTATTTGTCATATCATTGGTTCCACAGATTTTAGTACCTAGATGTGATGCTCTTATGGCAAATGAATAAATGTTACAGGAATATCCTTGCCAGTTCTAGTGCTGACAAACAGGTCAAAATTTGGGATATTGCTTCTGGGAAATGTGATATTACCATGGAACATCATACGGACAAGGCAAGAATTATTTTGTGCAATATGAGTTATATGTTTATATTAGGTATGCTTTCTATTTGCAATTTGATGTGTTGTATTTTTTTGTTCATGTTACTTCTTGCAGGTTCAAGCAGTTGCTTGGAATCATCATGAGCCTCAAGTTCTTCTTAGTGGATCTTTTGATCGTTCAGTAGTTATGGTAATAAAGATCTTATCTCCTCTGTTATGTGCAAATGTGTAAATATGAAAACCAATAAAAATACTTTTACGCTCTAGCTAAAATTCTATTTTCTTTAATCTGTAAGTTCTATTCTGTAACTGCTCTCTAAATACTTTGCATTCATGTTATATTCTTGTGAGCTGCAGAAGGATGGGAGGATACCTTCACATCCTGGTTTTAAATGGTTAGTGACAGCTGATGTTGAAAGCTTAGCTTGGGATCCACATAATAGTCACTCATTTGTGGTGTGTGCTTCCTCTTTCTAGTTAATGTTTTATTCCTACAGTTCGAGGCATTTGATTTTGCCAAATGATGGAAGCTGTTAATGTCATCTTTGTGCTGTAAACATAAAGGTTGATTCTTTCAATTTTCTTTAGGCGAGTCTTGAAGATGGTGTTGTCCAAGGTTTTGACATTAGGGCAGCCAAGTCTGATTCATCTGGCTACTCGAAGCCAAGTTTTACTCTTCATGCACACGATAAAGCTGTTTGCACCATCTCCTACAATCTGTCTGCTCGTAATGTACACATCTTTATGCTCTCTGATCCTCATTTCTATGCAAGTCGTGTTCTTGATTAAACATGCATAACTCTTCTATTGTAATTTGACAGCTTCTTGCGACAGGATCAACTGATAAGATGGTAAATAAATCTTGTGGGCCATCATCTAACTGCAAACTATAGGTTCTTTAATATTGTTTGATTGGGTGCTTGGCATTTTCTGTAGGTAAAGCTATGGGATTTGTCAAACAACCAGCCTTCCTGTGTTGCGTCTAGGAATCCGAAAGCAGTATGATATTCCTAAATTTTCTGAGACTTGATTTATTAACGTGAGTTGGAAAGTAATGATGTCCTTAACGTTATCAGGGAGCCATCTTCTCCATTTCTTTTGCTGAGGACAACCCGTTTTTGCTGGCCGTTGGAGGCTCAAAAGGGAAATTAGAAGTGGGTGAAAATTTTGCTATTACATACTTGTGCAATACAGGTGATGTGTCTACCAAATCCAATTTCAATTGGTTAGTGATCAATGGATGTAATCTATGGCTACAGGTATGGGATACGTTGTCAGATGCTGGAGTTGCCAGAAGATTTGGGAGCCTCATTAAACAAAACAAACATGATCCTGGGAGTTAAGGCTTCAAAGTCCGACCAGTACTAATCAGAAATGCATGGTTTACAGAGCTTCAGTATAATTAGTTTCTAGAAAACCGCCATACTTATGATTTGAGAATTTTCGAATGTAAATACCTAGTAGAACTATGTTGTTTGGTAGAGAACGGGATACATAAAGAGAATAGCGGTCAAGTTATGAGGACGGAATTATGGGTTTTATTTATTTATCTCAAAGTGCAATTTGGCATATGAAGTTCTCTGGACTGAAAACACTTTTGTTTTTTTAATAGCATTTTTCAACTCTTGTGAAGTTTTTATATATATATGTTTATATTTAGAATTTAGGTCTCCGTTGTACTTAGAAAGTATCAATGCCTCTTACCTATTGCAACACTATTTCATATCAATGAAACGAAATCATCTCTTAATTAAGTCTTACACTAATGATATGTTGTTGCATGGTACATATGTCGTCCAATTATATATAAACTTGTATATGAGCTAAATTTAATTAAACTTCAATATAGTCTTTTCAAATTAAGTATATATTACTAATTCGTTGTGAATTCTGGTCCTCTTATTTATCCACTCATTTTATTCTTTCTCAATTATTTGTTAACTTTAAAGTAATTCATATAAATAAATGATAGTAAAAACTAAATAAAGCTATAAGACTTACATTTGAATTTGTTTCAAGTTAGGATGATTAATTAACAAATCTTAAGGCCCTTTAAAATTAATTAATTGATAACGATAGATGGACTTGATGCCTTGCCTAAGAGAGAGATCCAAGTTCTAAAAGCACTAATAAATGGTGACAACAAAATTTATCTCAATTATAGTACAAATTGAATTATGTCCTTTATTTCTTTGTAGTTTCTTTCATATTCTTTGTTCTCTCCTATTCTTTATTTTCTCCTATGTGATTTTATATAGATCATCTATGAGTTGTACGTAGCACAAATTTCATGATGCGAAACTTACAAAACTCGTGGCTCAATCTTTCTAAATAATGGGGAAGAAGACTGAAATATACCACTGAAAGACTCGACTAAGACAAAGATAGGCTATCAAGAATGCAAAGAAGGTAGATGTGTAGCTAACTAGATCTAATATAGGTCATACATAGACGATAGTTAGAATTGACGATTCTCCTAAATTTTCCTTATCTTTTACTTTTTATTCTTCGAAAACTAGAAATTTTTTTTCAAGTATGATTTTTTTTCATTTGGAATCTAGTCCCTTCTACTTCATTTTTCTTTTTATTTATTATTATCACTATTATTCTATTCTCCTGTTGTTCTTTCTAGTAATTATTACATGTTTCAGTGATTTAACAATTAGACCGATGGAGTTATTATATTCTTAATGTAGGGTTTATCTTTTTAATTGTAGATATTCTTTTGGAAGCAATCCGTGCTAATGAAGCATGTGGATCGTATTAGAATTGTGACCTAAAAGAAACTTGGGCATTTATTACTTAGATCATATTTATTATTTAGTTTCATACTCGATCAAAATAAAATAAAAATAGGAACAATTTCAATTATGCAATTATTACTTCTACCGAATTTTTTAGAATTTTAAAAATAAAAAACAAAATTCTTAGAATTTGGATATGCTATTTCAGAGTTATGGTTACATAATTATGGTTCATTTATATTGACATCTAATTGAATTGAAGCAAAAGTCTAATGAATGGAAGGATATGATAGCATAACACACAGGCAAACATTAGATTGACTTTTATGGAGTTGGTCATATTTTAATAACTACAAGTGCACGGCATAACTGTAGCTAGTACCGGCAAATATGAGTCGATCCCACAAGGATAATAAGGACTAGTAGTTTCCTTTGTTATATTATCTACTCTACGAATGGATTATGGTTTTTGAATTGAAGAAAATAAAATTGAATAAATAAAATAAATGAACAACACAATTAAAACGGAGAATTACGAAAGCACTTAGTGAATTACCGATGCTAGACAATTAGAATCTAGGTTTGAATCCTCCTAAACTCTTAACAAATTGATCTTTTATTATGCAATTATTTTATTGATTTATTGGACCATGGAGACTCCTATGGTATATTAATAGCTGATCTTGACTCTACTAACAATTAATCCTAAGGTTTCCAATCGAATTACTCAGCTTAAAGTTTATTATGCTATCGATTTATGAGTCTCTCTATTAGGTTTGACCCTAATTCAGAAGATTTATGTCGTCCTATCTCTAAGGCTGCAGACAACTACTTCTAATTACTATAGATCTATTCATCAATAGGATTTCCCAGTCTCTATATGTGAAATCATATTATGATCTAATATTCTAGACTATTAGAACATAAATAAAACAAGTACAAGTAATTGGATCATAAAAAATCAATCAACCAACTGCATTAATAAAAGAGTCAACACATGTTAAAGTATAAAGTAAGTTCATCAAACCTAAATACCAACAAGATGTTTTCATCAATAGGATTTCTCAGTCTCTACATATGGAATCAGATTATGATCTAATATTCTAGATTACTTGAACATAAATAAAACAGTTAATTGGATCGCAACAAATCTGTTGGACCCCGATCCTTGATTGAAATGTAAAATTATTAAATGACAATTAAAGGAGAATTTTGGGGTGAATTATGCATGTACAAAGGAAAGAAAAATGCAAGAATTGAAATGATTGTGTTTAATGTGCTATTTGAGCAAGGTTAGTTTGAGCAAATTGGATTGATATGATTAGGGTTGCATGAAATTAGAGTTTTTGGGTATATGGATATGGGTGGTTTTGAGCTTTAATAGAAATGATATGAAAAGAGTGATTTTTGGGCTTTTGATGACTTTGAGGTTTTGAGGAAATATATGTGTTATGAAATTTAGAGTGAATATTTTGAATTAATGGAAGTTAAAAAAACAAGAAATAAATAATAAAAGTGTTAAAGTATAGGGAATTGAAAGTTTGACTTTGTGAGATGAATAGTAACAAAAAATTGACTTTTTGGTCTAAAATCTTTGTGAATTTTTCTAGATTGATCTAGATAGATTTTGATAAAATGATCTTCATGAAACTTTGAACAATTGTTGAAAGCTTTCTATCGCCATAAAGTATGACATGTTTCGATATCGAGATTTACATTTATGATCAGTCAAATTGAAGTGTATGTTACTTTGTTTTTGAAAATGCTCATAAGTGTAGGATTTTGTATGTAGTGTTTTGAGGAAAATTATGGACTGATATATTTTGAATTGAGTTAAGTGGTCTATATGAAAGTCATAGAAGATTTTCCTAGCTTTTCAATGATGTATCATATGTTATTTGTGGATGTGAGAATTAGAAGATATGAAATTTTGAAATTTGGATGTGGTATAGGACGACCAATTTTCTAGTAGAACATTTGATTAAAAAATTGACCTAGTTAGATGTTGAAATTGCCTTTAAGTGATTTATGAAAGTTTTAGATTATGTTTTGATCTTTTTATTGATGTAAATTATGGATATTTTGGACTGTGGAATGTGAAGTTATGATTTTTAGAAGTTTCTGTTACTGTTTGGCATAATCATTAGTGGATAGAAACTTTGAAGTGATTTTTGACCCCCTTAGAGGCTAAATTGATTTTTTGTCCTTCATGAAAGTTTTAGGTTGCTTTTTGATCTTTTTATTGATATAAAGTATGACATTTTTGGACCTTTGAGTTGAAAGATAGAAATTTGAGAAGTAAGTTACTGTTTTAGGGTGACATTAAATGGGATAGTAACTTTTATTGGAAATTTGATTGCTTTAGAGGCTGAATTGGTTTTGATGTTCATCATGGAAGTTTTAGAGCTTGCTTTTAGCTTTCCATTGATACCAAATTTGAAAATTTTGGAGTTCTGAGTCACAAGTTATGAATTTTAGAAGTTGGAAGGTTGGAAAAAAAGAAGGAGTAGCGCCCCGTTCGGTTGCCCTCGCGAGCGGCCCCCTCGGTCTCCTTGGCGAGCTACCCGCTCAGTCGCTCCCGCTCAGTTGCCCCCATTCGGTCGCCCTGGCGAGCGACTAGCTTGGTCGCCCGCTCGCGAGTGCGAGCTCTGATTTGAAAATTTTTTTCCTGACCGACCTCTCTCCATTCTTTTGGTTATAACTTTTTTTTTTGACATCCGATTGACTTGATTTTTAAAGAGTTGGATTCCTAAGCCATACCTCTATCTTTCCATGGAAAATTGTGGGTTTTTTAGATTAAATTGAAAGAGTTTGATTTAATCAAAGTGAGTTCAAAAATTTTCTGAACATGGTTCAATATTTTGGTGAATTCTTGATCTGTAGAGATCTGATTGAATTGATTCTTGTTGCAAAATAATATAGAGACATGGGGATACAAGTAATATGAAGGATTAAATTTCATTTTAGCCCCTAAGAATTCCAATTTCTGAATTGAATTCGGTTTTAGTGTTCAGTCTTGGATTAGTAAGAGCTTAAAGTATTTTGGCCATAACTTTTGTTCTAGTCATACAAATGAGGTGATTCTTAATTTGGATTAAACTAGAGAGATAGGAATACAAATATTCTGAAGAAACTGAGTTTCAATTTAGTCTCTAAGAATATCAATTTTTGGATGGAAATAAATCGCAGGAAAATGTTTTAGCATAAGAAT
>JANITW010000006.1:35150554-35162473 GCA_027564335.1 Erythroxylum williamsii | reverse complement strand
ACTCTCCATCCCTTTCTCGATTAAAATGCCTATTTTCTAAATTCTCATAGGGCCCTCCCGGAATTCTTTCCAGAGCCGGTTGAATAATTTTAATTGATTCTGTCATTTCACCAATTCGGACTAAATAACGAGCTAATGAATCGCCTTCTTGTTGCCACTGGATTTCCCAATCAAATTCGTCGTAACACTCATAATGATCAACTTTACGAAGATCCCACTGGCCCCAGAAGCTCGTAGCATTGGTCCGGATAACCCCCAATTTATTGCTTCCTCTGCACCAATAATACTTATTCCTTCAACTCGTTCTAAAAAAATAGGATTTCGTGTAATAAGTTTTTGATATTTCACAACGCCTATTAAAAAATAATCGCAGAAATCCAAACATTTATCTATCCAGACTAATTGGCGGGCTCGAGGAATAGTTGACGCCATACCCAATTGAAAAAGTATGTTATCTAAACGCATTTCAAGTAATTGTAGTAAAACCTAACCTGTTGATCCTTTGGCCCTTGCGGCAATACGAACGTATTTAAGTAATTATTTCAAAAGAATTGATAAAACAAATCAAAATCTAAGCGATTTTTTTCGATTATCAAAAAATCACTTAATATTTACATTATTAATAAAATTTAGAGATTTTACATATTGACATTAATGATAATATAATATAATTAATTAATTCATTAATCTATATTTAATTTAAAATTAATGTAATTAATATTATTTACTAATTACCTCATATCTTTTCTGCCATTTATAATTAATTTTAATTTATGTATAATTAATTTCCTAATTATGTTATAATTATCAAATCTACAATACATTTGCGCCATAGCGACCTTCGCTATTCAACTACCAATATCGCTGCCGTGCAATTCTTATTAATTCATATATGTATGTAAACATTATTATTGCTATTATATATATGTATTATATATCGCTATTGATCAAAAAAGTTTATATTGTTTATTTCCTACTTACATTATAATTAATAAATTGACATAATTATATATTTTCTATTCAAACATTTTTTCCAATTAAAGTTTAAATAATTAATTAACTAATTAGCTAATTTGCATTTTACTATTAATTATTATGTCATATATCTTCTATCATTTTTCTTATTAATTTTAATATAATGACATTATAACTAACAAATTACGTACATATTTTTTACATTAAAATATACTTTTTTTAACATCCTTGCTCCAGACATTTTATAAATCCAACTAAATCAAACTTATACTCCAAATCTTGACAAATATAAAATTCATATATACATTGTATAATTAATCATTTTTTACCTTACATATAACTTTTATAAATAAACTGTACTGATTTAGACAAATTTTGCCAAATTTGTTTTTATTAAAATTGTAGATCTCTCTTTCAACTTTTTTGTTGACATAAAATTTGTAAATTTTTAAGTTCTAGATTAAAAAGTTATGGAAGTTTAAATTCAGACTTTTACATGAAAGTTGCATCGAAGGCTTAAAAGTGAAAGTCATTATTATGCAAATGCATGATGACAACTTTGAAGGCTTTAAATCTTAACTTAAAAGGAAAGGACATAAGTTAAGAGAATCGTTGGATGAAATGGACGAATAGAATGACAGTTCCTGTTTCTTTTCTTTTACTCATTAATAACTCTTCTATTAAATGTTATTGTTGATATTTAATACATATCGTTTTTTCCCCATTTTCTTTCTTTTATTTTAAACCAACTTCTCTAACTTATTTTCTCTTAAATTTTATTCTTTTATTATTATAAATTTATAAATTTAAATATTAATAATCTTATCACAAAATTTTAAATTACACAATATTTACTTACTTTAAACCTATTTTGGTCGAGATTTTTACTTAGTTTATATATTTTTTACATTTATAACACACATTACGTTATACATTTCCTTAATATTTAAATTTTCCATCCCAAATTTTTACTTACTAATTTTACTTATTCATTTATTATATTCTAACTTATATATTTTGAATGTAACATATTTAAACCTTCCTAATAAAATATCCATTACAAATTTATAATATTTATAATTTAATTACTAATTTTAAAATTTTCTATATTTATATATACGTTAAATATATAATAATATAATGAATTAGAAATTTAAAATATTTATAATTTAATAATAAATTCTGAAATTTTACTTATAATTTGATTACAAATTTTTATATTTATTTATGTATTAAAATTATATAATAATATAATGAATTAAATTAACAGAATTTTATTACCGCGCAAATGCGCGGTATTAGCCTGCTAGTTATCCTTACATCGATGAAGTGTGGAACCACAAATCCCCTTTGTTGCCCTCCTATCCTTTCGGAGAGCTTGAGCTCGTTTCTGGGCAGATTTTACTGACAAGAAGCTTGGAGTCTAAGCTTTCTGATACAGATTGTTAGATCGGTTGGGTTTTCCTATTTGTTCTTCGTTGGGTGAGTTCCTTGTACTTGTTTCTTTTTACATAAAAGTTCAATTATTTTAGCTCTACCGGTTATCGACGAGATGGTTATAGTTGTATATCCGATGCTTTTATCAAAGCCTTTTTGGTGGTAAAATGCCATTATTAGAGTTTGAAAGCAAGGGTAAAATCGTCGTAAAATTATACTGATGCACTTGCTTGTCTTCCCCAGTGGCGGTTTCCTTAGTCACTATTGCAATTATTGACTTTGGATCTTTCTGTATCTGATTGATTGAAATCTGTTGTATGTACATATGATTTTGTTTTGACTTGGGAACCTGGAATTACTCGATTCAAGGTACTTTTGTTTCTTTCTTCCAAATTTTCCTTCATTTTCTCTTGCTAATGTCTTCAGTCTCCATCGTTTTGTCTATTCCATTTTGCTTTCTCATGTTATCTTGATTGTTTTCATTAAATCCAAAGAGATCATCCCTGCTGTTTTACTAGCATTTGGTTTTCACTCCTTGCAGGTAGCATATGTTTAGATGAGTCTAACAAGGCGTTGGCATATCTTTGTCACGACAAATAGATCTAGGAGATTGGAATTTGGATTATTGAATGGAACTGGAATTAAGCATCAACTTGGTTTACTTAGCAGTGAAAGAGCACAAAGTGTCTGTTGTTTGCAAGTTCAAAGAGAGTATGTGGCAACAAAATTCTTACATAAGGAACGTTTGTGGCCTGCAGATATAAAACCAGTAGTCTTAGCGAGAAAGATCACTTCCTCTTTTGAAAGAATCTCCTTGTGGTCCAGATGTGGTAATGCTACACTTCTTCGTCAATTTGGGCATGGTGTAAATGAAGTGCAATTGAGTAGGGATCTTCTTGTACGACTTTGGTTTGCTGACAGTGAACGAAAGAACTCAAAATATTCTTCAAGAAGACGACAAAGAAAGACAAAATGCATGACAATATATGATAAACTTGAATCTTTCCAAAGTGTAAGTCCAAGGTGGTCTTCTTCCAATACAAGTATAAGGGAAAATACAGGTGATGACACAGTTTTGAATCAACCTCCTACTAGCCAATCCATATTGGGTTTTCTAAAGCCAGCATCTCCAGAGGAGGTGAGAGCCTATACTGCTAGATTACTGCATGGGAAATTCACTAATATCTTTATACTTGTGCATTAATCAATTTGTTGAGTATTTTGTTTTCGGGAATTTTTTTCCTATTTTAGGCAACAAATTTGAAGGCAAAACTAATTCCTATTTCTGGAGATTAGTTTTAACTGTAGACATGGAACAAAAGTTCCGGCAGGGGTGATATGGATCATTTTATTAACTGAAAATATTATTTGCCACATTATCAATAATTGACATTTTTTCTCAAGTAGTAACTCCACTAAGGAGTATTGCTTTAGATGGTTGCTTTTGGGGTTGAGAAAAAACCATCATGTTTTCTATTGAAAGGTTTCCTTGAATTTGGAAAGTCAAATGGACGTATGAAACAACTAGAAAAAGATAATATGTAGATTAGAACATAAGTCATTGATGAGGATTGCTTTACATGATTTGGCAATTTATAAGATAGATCTATGAACCTTTTTGGATCTTAGTAGAATAAACAAATTGTTAGATCCCTTAATAGAATAGTAGAATAAGAACAAGTAGTAGGATTTAGGAGAAAGAAATCGAAGAAAAGAAAAAAGTAAATAGGAATGGTTTGTTGCTAGTATAGCAGATTTTTCATTAGAGGTCAAAATTGATAAGTAATCTCATGCAACATTTGAGAGGTGCCACTTTCCTCACACAAATTCCACTTAGTACTAGTCTACATGGTCTCACAAATGTCCCTTCGATTTCAACTTGTAGATGGTTACTAGGAATCAATAACTCTTTGTAATCTAGATCTTTTGGATTACTCTTGACCTTTTGTACTTTAGACTCTATATATATTTAATATAATTAAATCATTTAATTTCTGGAATTTTTTTTTCTACTTAGTACATTATGCATACTTCCCCTACTCCCCTCTGCCAACAAAATATACCCTGACCTGACATCCTACCATACGAACCATGCCACCTCAGCCTTTTAGAATCCTACAAGCAAACAAAACAATAACAAAACATGGACAACATCCCTTCATCCTAAGAATGATGGGTTTTTCTCTAATTTTAGCCTTGTTTCTCTCATCAAAATTGTTTAGGCGTGAAAATTGATAAGAAAGGTAATATCATGTAACATTCAAGAGCTACCTTCCCACACGCATTCTACTCAATACATCATTCATACCTTCCCACTCCCCTCTACCAACAAAATATACCTTGACCAAACATCCGACCCTAACAACCATGCCACCTTAGCCTTTTAGAATCCTACTAGCAAACAAAACAAGCAACTAATAAATAAAAAATTATAAATATTGAACATATACCCTTCAATAGCAATCCTAGGAATGATGGCTTTTCCTCTAATTTCTATCCTTTTTTCTCTTATCTAAATTGTTTGGGTATGAAAATTGATAAGAAAGGTAATCTCACACAACATTTGAGAGGTGTCACTCTCCTCACACACATTCTACTCAGTACATCATTCATACCTCTCCTACTTCCCTCTGCCAACAAAATATACCATGACCTAACATCCTACGCTAACAACCATGCCATCTTAGCCTTCTAGAATACTACTAGTAAACAAAATAGACAACTAATAAAGCATAAATAACAAACAATGACAACAACCCTTCAATCGCAATGCTAAGAATGATGGCTTTTCCTCTAATTTCTTGCCTTACTACTCTCATCTAAATTGTTTGGGCCTTTTTTCGTCTAAATTGGAGGCCTATCAGTACCCTCCATTATGAGTGTCACCTTGTCTTCAACTGCTTCCTTTCAAAAGCCCTGCTATGTTCATGGTTGTTTCTAGCGTGTTCAGCTCCTGCAACTCCACATCTATCCGTATCCTGTCAACTAATCTAGCTGTAAAGAGGCCCACTTGTTGTTCGAGTTGGAGACCAATGATGCGTGCTCGTAAGGTTTGAAATTGATGCTAGCACTCCTCAACAGCACTCGTCTGTTTGAGATTGGCTAATTCTCCTGGCGGGTTAGTGCTTAAGGGGGGACCAAATCTTGTGTTGCATTGTGACTTGAAGTCCTCCCACCACATTCGTGGTATCTCCTGCTCCACCTGGTAATATCAGAGTTGGGCTTCCCCTGTCAAGTGAAATGTAGCCAAGCCTACTTAATCCTCTTCTGCCGTCCGTTGGCTTTAAAAGAATTGATCTTGTCGGATTATGTAACAGTATCTAGAAGATTGTATAGGAACCATATAAATCCTTGATTTTTAGGGATTATAATAAGATACAAATTTCCATGTATCTTAGGGAATCTACTGTATATTTGGTATAGACAATTGTGTATATATACTATGGCTGTAACCTATTGATTATGAGGATGAAATTATTCTTCTTTGCTATTATTTTCACATGTTATCAGAGCTGTTGGCTCTTTCCTAAAAAGCTCTGATTTGTTTCTCTAGTCATACTGACCGAGAGCATCATCTCCACTGTTCCTCTCAAAGTCCTAGGCTTATCACTCAATTTCCTGTTCCTTTCCTTAGCCTTACCTAATCAATCATGTCAGAATCACCTAGTAGTTCTACTAAAATCATCAGCTCCATGGTCGAGAACACTATTGCTGCCATACCCGAAGATTTGCAGAATATTCAAGTTGCATGCTAATTGAATGGAAAGAACTATTTAAAGTGGTCACAACTGGTCCGTACATTCCTAAAGGGGAGAGGGAAGTTGAGCCATTTAATGGGCACTAGTCCTTCACAGGATGATCCAAGATTTGCGGCATGGGATGAATAAGACTCCATGGTGATGTCCTGGTTATGGAACTCAATGCTGCCAGAGATGAATGACAAATGTATGTTCCTCGGAACTGCTGAGGAGATTTGGGAGGCTAAAGTTTTAGCAACTAAACCAGAGACTTGGACTGTCATTGAATATTCGAGTCTCTTACGGCAAGAGATGGATCATTATCAATGTATCCAAATGTGTTGTAGGGAGGATGTAGCAATTCTGTAGCGTTTTGTGGAAAAGAATCGTATTTATGATTTTTTGGCAGGTTTAAACGTAGAATTTGATGCTGTGAGGGTGCAGATTTTGGGAAGACAAGACCTACCGTCTCTAAATGAGACAATTGCTATTATACGTGCAGAAGAGGGTCATCGAAGTGTTATGCTTGAACCTCAAGGAGGGGATGGTTCTGCACTCATTACCAAGGTCATGGAATTGAAGGAGGGTAACAATCCTACTACTGTTCCTAGAGTGGACTCATCCAAACCTTTTAATCGGGATTTCTTATTCTGCACATATTGCAAGCAGCATTGGCATACTAGGGAAAAGTGATGGAAACTTCATGGTAAGCCCAATCGAAGTGGGAACGACCGAAGTCAAGCACATATGGTGAGTACTTCGTCAACTAATGAAGAAAATTCCAAAAAACTATCCTTGAGTTCAGTACCGAAGAAATGGAGAAACTAAATACCTTCGTGGAGTCCTTTGAGAGGCCAACATGTATTTGTTCATTGGCGTTTTCAAGTATTTCCTCTTCTTCTAATCCTAATGCCTCATAAAGAAATTCCCTTCCTATGTGGATAATTGATTCCGGAGCAACAAACCATATGACTTGTTCCTCTAAATACTTTATCTCTTATAACCCCAACCGTAGTCATAAAAAGATCACAATAGCTGATGGATCTATTACCACCGTAGCTGGTCAAGGGGATACTTACATAAACAAGGACCTTACACTAAGAAATGTCCTCCATGTTCCTAAACTATTCACAAATCTTATTTCCATTCAAAAATTAACCACATATTCTAATTGCAGCATAACCTTTTTTCCTTCATATTATGTCTTTCAAGAGCTAGGCACGAAGAAGATGATTGGATGTGCTAGTCAGAGAGAAGGTCTCTATTTTGTGGAAAACAACACAGTAAACCAATAGTTGGAAAATCCTTATCTACATCTTTTTTCTCATAATCTATCATGTCAAACTAAGATAAAATTTGGCTTCATCATTGTCGTTTAGGTCACCCGTCTTTTATAATTCTAAAGTTGACGTTTCCTTTATTGTTTAGAGGTTTTACATCTGAAAATTTTCATTGTGATGATTGCAAACTTGCAAAGCACAAACGTGCTTCCTTTCCAATAAGCAACAATAAAACCTTTGTTCCTGTCTCTCATTCATTGTGATATTTAGGGACCTTCTACCATCCCAAATGTTTCGGGTGCTAGGTGGTTTGTTTCATTTATTGATGATTATACCCGAGTCACATGGCTTTATCTTTTGAAAAACAAATCTAATGTTAGTACTATTTTTTCTATTTTCTACAACATGATCCATACTCAGTTTGATGTCAAAATTAAGAGATTTCGATCAGATAATGCCAAGGACTATTTCAATCAAACCCTTTCGTCATTTTTCAGAAAACATGAATTATTCACGAGTCATCATGTGTTACTACCCCACAACAAAACGAGGTAGCTGAGAGAAAAAATTGACATCTCCTGGAGATCACTAGAGTTTTGTTTTTCCATAAAAATGTTCCAAAACAATACTGGGGTGAAGTAGTATTAACTGTTGCCACAAACTTCCAACACGGGTTCTTGGGTTCAAAAGTCCAATTGACATTCTTACAAAATTTTTGCCAAATTTTTCTATGTCAAACAATCGGATACCTCGAAGCTTTGGTTGTGTTGCATTTGTTCATATCCATTCTCACAATAGGAGTAAACTAGATCCACGAGCTCGTAGATGCATTTTTATTGGATATTCCTCCACACAAAAAGGTTACAAATGTTTTCATCCACCTTCTAAAAAATTCTTTATCTCAGCTAATGTCACTTTTGTTGAGCATGAATCTTTTTTTCAGCATACCTATCTTTAGGGGGAGACCTTGAGTGAAGATAAAGTAAAGGATATATTTCTTCGAGATCCTAGTTTTGATCAATCTCAACCCACCGTGCCTAAATCCACTTCTTCATCAATTGACAAACAGCCAACCATATCTATTGACAAACAGCCACTGCAAGTCTATTCTAAGAGGAAGGGGCCAGTCTCTCGACCAGCACAAGTTCAGTCTCCCATTCGTGCTATTGCTCAATTTCCAGCTGATAATTTCACACTAGATGGTGAGCCAAGAGTTGAGTCATTTGAACCAGTAGAAGAATCGAAAGAAACAAGTACTGATGACTTACCAATTGCACTTAGGAAAGGAACAAGAACCTGCACAAAAAATCCATTGTCTTCTTTCATGTCTTATTGGAATCTATCCCAAAAACATAGAGTCTTCCTAACCAATCTCCATACAATCCCCACACCGAGAAATCTAACTGAGGCATTAGGAGACAAAAAATGGGAGGATGTTATGAAAGCTAAAATGGAGGCCCTTGAGAAGAACAAGACATGGGAGTTAGTGGAATTGTCGAGAGGGAAGAAACTAGTTGGGTGTAAGTGGGTTTTCATTGTAAAATATAAGGCTGATGGGTCGGTGGAAATATATAAGGCAAGATTGGTGGTCAAAGGGTTCACTCAAACGTATGGCATCGATTATCTTGAGACATTTGCTCCTTTTGCTAAGATGAACATGGTAAGGATACTGTTATCATTAGCTGCTAATTTTGAGGGGAATCTATAGCAATTTGATGTGAAGAATGCATTTCTCCATGGTGATCTAGAAGAAGAAATTTACATGGAAGTTCCTCCCGGATTTGAATCAAAAGAAGGAATGATATGCAAGCTGAAGAAAGCTCTTTATGGGCTCAAACAATCCCCACGAGCTTGGTTTAGGAGGTTTGCTGAGGTGATGATTTCATTGGGATATAAGCAAAGTCAAGGAGACCATACTTTGTTCATTAGACATTCAAGTTTTGGGGAAGTCACATCATTGCTAGTTTATGTGGATGATATTAGGTAATGATGCACAAGAAATAAAAAATCTGAAGCAAGTTCTCTTGAAGGAATTTGATATCAAGGAGCTAGGAAAGTTAAAGTACTTCCTAGGCATTGAAGTAGTTCACTCAAAGCAAGGGATTTCCATCTCTCAACAAAAGTATGTACTTGACATGTTGAAAGAAACAGGAAAATTGGGTTGTAAACTAGTGGATACATCGATTGAATTCAATCATGGATTAAGTAATGCTCCAAAAGATCCAACGGTAGATAAAGTATCATATCAGAAGCTTGTTGGAAAGTTGATATATCTGGCACACACAAGATCAGATATAGCATTTGCAGTGAGCACGGTTAGTCAATTTATGCACAATCCTAAAGAATCACATCTCAAGGCAGTAAACAGAATACTATAATACTTGAAAGGCAGCCCAGGAAGAGGAATTTTGTTTAAGCAACAAACAATCACAAGTATGACATTAGAGGCTTATACCGATGCAGACTATGCAGGGTCTTTGGTCGATAGGAGATCAACATCTGGTTACTGTACACTCCTAGGTGGTAATCTTGTAACATGGAAAAGTAAGAAGCTGAATGTAGTGGCAAGATCAAGTGTAGAGTCTGAATTTAGATCTATGGCATCGGGGATATGTGAATTATGTTGACTGAAGATAATTCTTAATGACTTGAGAATAAAATGGGAAGGACTTATGAGGTTGTACTATGATAACAAATCAGCTATCAGCATTGCACATAACCCAGTACAACATGATCGAACAAAGCATATTGAACTTGATAGGCACTTCATCAAGGAAAAATTGGACAATGGCCTAATATGCACTTCATTTTTGTCAACCAAGGATCAGTTGGCAGACGTACTTACAAAGGGAATAACAAGCACAATATTTCAAGATATTATTGGCAAGCTAGGGATGGAAGACATCTATTCACCCGCTTGAGGGGGAGTGTCGGATTATGTAGGATTATTTAGCATTATCTAGAAGATTGTATAGTTATAGGAATCATATAAATCCCTGATTTTTAGGGATTATAATAAGATACAGATTTCCATGTATCTTAGGGAACCTGTTGTTATATTTAGTATAGACAATTGTATATATAGACTATGGCTGTAACCTACTAAAGATGAGAATGAAATTATTCTTCTCTGCTATTATTTTCACACAAACTACAAAAACAGAATACGCTGGAAGCTTTTAAAAGTAAAATTTCGTCAGAAAAGTAGTTCAAACTCACTGGTAATACATACTTCAAGCTTTGCAGCTCCCATGAACGGTTTGTTGATGCAAGTTCCCATTCCAGGTATTTTGCTTTGGCAATTTCCTGCCAGATCTCCTCAACCATGTAGCCCTTTGGGTTTGCACCCCTGCCAAGATCCAAAGCCTGTAATAGGGAGATTATCATATACTGTTAAGAGACAGATAACCAAAGGCAATATCTAGGATTGATATCATCCACTTTCACCACAAAAAAAAAAAAGATTAGTATGTTATGAACCAAATTAAACTGACATGAAAAGAATACGATAATGCAAGAGAGTTAAATTCGCATGAATAAATACAGTTAACTGTTACCAAAAAAAAAAAGAAAGAAACAGCTAAAGTCAATAACAGGTAAATCATCATTACCTGAATTATGTTTCTTCTCATATCGGTATGTTCAGTTTGCATCAGTGTCAGTCGATCATTCTCAAATTCCATAAAAAAGAAACTTGTTGCTATTACTAGATTTTTGTCTTGAAAATGACGCAGGTTGACACTTTAACTTTCAAAAAGCAAAGACCAATGTTTAAGGCCATTCACAAGCACCCTAGCATTAGAAAATTGATTCTGTACTTATAGCACTTAACTAGCATATGCTGAATCAAGTTAAATTGCAATAGAAACTCCATGCAAAAATATATCAATGCCAACTTAAAAAATACATTTAATCTGATTCTTGTTCCTTCTCACATATGTTATGTCCAATTATTTATCTCCAAATCTCATAATCAATAACCATATTGTTGTTTTGCTTAGAATAAGAGCCTTAAAAGTGAACGTGCATTCTCACTGCACCATTCTGAGGACAAGGTCAAAGTTCTAAGCACATAAAACCCAAAAAGAATCCTTGTCCCAAACTTACAAACTTCAATCCATCTGCATCAAATGTACTGTGAGGTTCTTTGTCTCATCTAAGCTGAAATTTAATGCTGTTAAACTCCTATTCACCTCAGCTGCACAACTGCATGCGTGTTACTTAAAACATTCACTTTCCACTATACAGCTTTGTCTCTTGTTCATATTTGCAACTAAGTTTATCTCTAATTGATCACTGTTTAAACAGTCTAACGTATTGAGCCATTAATTTCAATTGTAAGGATCACAAATAATTCTGGTCCCAGTGCAACCGTAACATACGAGCTAAATCTTCCTTAGAATGCATGCATACTTGTGGTCAAAGATATGCATATCTCATAATATTATGATCTGATCATAATCAGATCATTTAGATTAGATAGCAGTATC
>JANITW010000006.1:35133239-35150454 GCA_027564335.1 Erythroxylum williamsii | reverse complement strand
GGATTGACAAGCACAGTGTTTCAAGATATTATTGGCAAGCTAGGAATGGAAGATATCCACTCACCAGCTTGAGGGGGGTTGTCGGATTATGTAGCAGTATCTAGAAGATTGTATAGGAACCATATAAATCCCTGATTTTTAGGGATTACATTAAGATACAAATTTCCATGTATCTTAGGGAATCTGCTATATATTTAGTATAGAGAATTGTATATATATACTACAGCTGTAACCTACTGATTATGAGAATGAAATTATTCTTCTTTGCTATTATTTTCAGAGATCGCAATGGTGCAACCAAACTAGAGGGTCCTCTTAACCATAGAAGTGGGGAAATCCAATTTCGGGTATCGCGGCACCATCCGAGCCTCGGGATGCCCTTCGTTCGACCTCTCCCCTTAGCAAGCCGAAGCATGGCCGTTGCTTGCCCCACCTCCATGCCCCCCACGATTTGGTTCCTTTCCTAGCCCCCTAAACTTGTGATTCATCTCTTCGAATTCGGCAATTGAGCTCATTCTGGATATTCCTTGAGTCGTCCATTGTGTTTGGCTCTGATACCAAATTGGTATAGCCCCAGGCGTAGGATCTAGTCACGGGACGATCCACTACGGAATCCTCTTAATTTACCTTGTTAGAGTTCTTCCCTTTTTTTGAAGACCCTATGTTTCTACGCAAGAGGGAGACTTGTCCGTGACAAGGTCTTGTCCTCCAAGTAATATTTCTCTGATCATTTGTCTGATACTTTATTCATAAATAACGTAGCCTTATATAGAGGCTAGTTACATCAGTTTATTTAGGATAAGACTTCTAACAAGAATAGACCTACTAGTTTTGATACTAAATATTTAAATAGACTCCTTCTGAGGTAAGATCTCCTATTTTAAAGGGATGTTGTTAATCTCCTATCACATAAGACTTCTAACAAGAATAGGCTTACTAGTTATGATACTAACTATTTAAATAGACTCCATCTAAGGTAAGATCTCCTATTTTAAAGGGATGTTGTTAATCTCCTATCACTCACACACATTCTACTTAGTACCTCATGCATACCTCCTCACTCCTCTCTGCTAACAAAATATACCTTGACTTGACATCCTACCCTAAAAACCACGCCACCTTAGCCTTACTAGAATCCTACTAGCAAATGAAACAAACAACTAATAAAGTAGAAATAACAAACAATGGACAGTAGCCCTTCAATAGCAATCTTAGGAATGATGGTTTTTCCTCTAATTTCCATCCTTGTTGCTCTCATCTAAATTGTTTAGGCCCTTTTTCTTCCTTCTTGAGTAGAAAAGCTTAACTATCAACCTTTCACAAATAAAGGACAATATACTATAAAATTATGTGACATGTAGTGGGCGAGGATACCATATAGCTTACCGAAGTGTTTTTACTAGATTGAAAAGGGTGGAGGAAAGTGTTATATGTAGTTTGAAACTTACACCCAGTGAAGCAGAGTTCAGTAGCCAATGAAAATACAAGTTATGCTCCATTGTGTTTGCGTTAGTCCAATTATTGTTTGTTGATTACTGTTTGAGGAGTCATATTTGTTAAATAATTTTCTAACCCTGGCATTGAAACATAATTGACTTTTTCTACATCCTTGAAATTTTCAGGCCATGGTTGCACCTCTTCTTGCTAGATCCAATTTGTTGATTACAAGGAACATAGAATGGGCAAATCTTGTTCTTGGTTTTGAACAGGTAACCTTTATTTCAATCTCTTTTTCTTCATTCGTTTGTTGGTTTCATCTCAGAATTTTATCCTTTTTTTAATCAATTATATGCTGCTGGGTCCTAATTCATGAGTTGAAAATATCTTTTGTTTAGTGACTTTTGATTATTATTATTTGTACCAGGTGAATGCCTCATCTTAATGATCTTGGGGAATATTCTTTTGTTTTGAGTATTTCCCAAACTTAGTGGCTTTTTTTTGTTGTAATCACTTCTATTGCAGGAGAATCGTTATGCAGTGGTGGATGTGTGCTATCCGCGGTTGGTAAGTGATTCTTATGTTAATTTTTGTTCTTCTACTTATGAAAAATAAGGTTATATTGTTTCTTCCAACTGTTGAATTCTTATCAAATTTGTGATATTCTTGTTTTTTTAGCCTGTAGGTTTCATTAGCGAGAAGAGCAATGTACTTTCGAGACAGGTATATTGCATTTCTCCCCTTAACTACTTTTGAATATGATATTGAAATAGAAAACTCTTAACATTATGCTCTCATGCACTATGTAGCCTATCTATGGCTCTTACATGCAAAGCTTTACCTACAATTTGACAATAGCAGGATTTACTTTGTCCCTGCGTTTATGTGTGCGAAAAGAATAGAGAGGGGTTAAGATTGAGATAATACACGATTTCTATGCAATAATGTCTTCCATAACCAAACTTAAATTGAATTCAGCTTCACAAATTGAAGATAGACTATAACAATTATAATTTGCTTTATTATTTCTTTTTGGAATTTAAGAGAATATATTACTAGGCAAAAACCGAAAGTGTTGCAAGAAGTTAAAGTCAAAACAATACAAGTACAACCAAGCTAAAAGGCGAGCTAATCAATTTGCAACTAATTGGAGATGCAAGGTATTGAACAAATTGAGGTGCATTAGAAGAGACCATAATGAAACTCTTTTCTCTATTAACCTCCAAGCCTGAAATCGTATTGAATAAGAGAAAGGATTGGTGAGGCAAGAGATAGAATGATGATTAGCTCCATAAAATAATAGAATATCATCCACAAAAGCCAAGTTGAAGATCTGAAGTTGCTTGAAAGCTTTACGGAATTTAAAACTATCCTCAAGACCAATGCTATGAGAAATGATTCGAGAAAGAACTTCAATACATATGATAAACAAGTAGGGTGAAAAGATGTCCCTTTACCTGATACCCTTTGCACCTTTAATTATTTTGGAAACTTCAACATTTATAAGGACATTATAAGAAGTGGTCTTTATACATTAAGTGACCTAAGTTATGGAGAGTGGTAGGAAACCATGATGAAGTCCTAAGCCAGCAAGTCAATGCCTTTTGCAGATCAATTTCATTGCGCAATTTTTCCCTGAATCCTTTTTGTGGTAGTTTTTAGAAGCTCTTGCATTAGAATGATATTGTCTCCAATTGATCTCCTATCAATGAAGGATGGTTGAGTGGAATCAGTGACGTGAGGGAGAACCATCTTTAATCTATTGGCAAGTAATTTGGATATTACCTTATAAAGTGTATTACCATAGGCAATTTACCTGAATTCCTTTATAGAGTTAGGAGTGGTAACCTTGGGAATCAGGCACAAATTGGTATTGTTCCAATTTTTTAGCATCTTCACATTGGAGAAGAATTCCAAGACAACTTTACATACCTGAGGCTTGATTATGCCCCAACTTTTCATGAAAAGAAGAATGTTGAAACCATTAGAAGCTTAGGGATGAATGCTCTAATAGCAAGCACTAAAGAGGAGTTAGAAGCTTGAGACCTCAAAGTTTTATTGAAAAACTCAAAAGCAGATTCAGTAGGTGAGGTTGATTCTCAATTACACTACTATCATCCATTTTGAGCGATGTGACCCTATTATAGTTACTTTGAGACAGGAGTACTTTGTGAAAGTAGTAGTTATTGTTAGCTTCTTTTAACTAAAGTACTCTAAACCTTCTATAGGTTTTGCTAAACTAAGAGTGATCAAAACTAAGAGTGGTGCTAAAGATGGTTTTGCTATTAGGGTACTTTTCTAACTAGGCTTGATTAACAAGAGCGTGATCCAAGTTCTTCCTCATCATCCATTTCCCTTCTTGCCTAGTGCACCATGTAAAGAAGCATCCTTTAGCTTTAAGATCTGTGACTTCAATATTTACAATACATGATTTGAAATCATTGCAAGGGATCTTGTTGTATCTGATTCTCTCAGCCTCAGATGCAAGTAAGGTGGCATTAAAATCCTTTAGGATTAACCAAAGGGTGTCAATGGAGTCAGACATCTTTAAGAGAATTCCTCGAAGCATTCCTTTAAAGGGCATAATTACAGGCATAGATGAATGAAGTCATTAATAAACCTGAGCCTAACAATTGAGCTTGTAGGTGGACACATTGGTTAGAAATTGTGGAGCTAATGATGTTGATCTTTGGGTCATATCCAATAATAATCCTACCATTGATATCAGCCTCATGATTGATATTGACCTTCCAACTTCTGTTAAAAAACTAGAGACTCTTAGGCCTTGAGCTTGGTCTTTGAAAGACCTATAATGCTCAACTTTATTACATTTATGTAATTAAAAACAAATTGTTGCTTTATGGGGTTGTTAACGCCCCTAGTGTTCAAGGTTGTGATTGTCATTTGGAGAGGTCAGGGTTGATATAAGAGCTCTTAACTTCTGCCTTAGTTTCATGAGGTGCTCTCCAGTTGCTTGGCATGGCTTGATTGGGGTGTAAATTTCAGTTTGGATTTGTATTGCATTTTCTAACCTAAGTTGATGATCCAACTAAGTCAGCCTATAAGGATTAAATGATTTCCCTCCAAATATTTTGGACTTCAATATGAGACAACTAGTTGTAACATTTTCATTGATGTAAAATAACAACGAATTGTGACATTGTGATGGAGGATCGGTTGCAATTTTTTAATTGGAGAACTTGTTTGGAAGGTTAAACAACAATAGGAAGTTCATATATTATGGAGGGAATTGGCTAGGTAAGATTATTTGCTTCTTTTTCTGTAGACCTATGATATATTTACAATTGATACGTGAATGCATAATTTTGCTTAGGTGGAGTAGGTGAATCTGAATAGATATCTAAATGCTCTTGTATTTTGTCATTTAAATGGTTCATATATATATGGAAATATTGCCATTTGTTTTCGTGCTGTGTTGCATAAATAGTTATTGGGTACTACATATCTTAATAAAGGTGATATTTGACAAGGGGTTTCCTGCCCCTCATGCTAAACTATGTTTTAACCCATTTTACTGTTCAATTGATGTATTTCAAACTGATTGATGCACTGATTTTGCTGCACTTTCTTGTAGCTTCTCCGTTTAAGACGTCCTTTTGTTGCTTATATAACTGATGCCTTGGGTAATGAGCTGTTCAGGGTGAGTACTTTCATTACTAACAGCAACTTTTTCATAGTGAATTACTTGTTACTTGAGGATGAAATTAGCCTGCATTTATTGTAGAGGAATTTCTCCAATTTGTTCAGGTTCGAAGACCTTTTTGGTGGATAACCAGCTCTATTTATGCTGAGATTAATAGTAAGGTATTTAAACATCGCATGTTTATGCTTACTTACAATTGAGAGAGCCTAGAAAGTTCTCATCTTACTCAAGCTTGTCACTTATGTATTTGCTATTTCATAGGAAATTGGTGTAGTTCACAGAAGATGGCACCTTTGGAAGCGGATCTATGATTTGTATCTAGGGTAACTTTTACATGCCATTGATTAGTCATTTGTTTGTTCACAATTTATAATCATCAAGGAAATGATTTGGCCATCTTTGTAGTTAAAAGTTGGAATAACAGCATGTTTACTTCGGGTTTGATGGTCTATATAATGGCTCATTAGCAAAAGAAATTGACCTATATGCTAGTATCGCAATGCAACTTTGGGTTTCATGGCCTATTTCATGTTAGATTTTGGGACTGAGGGCCTACATCATGGCTCATTGGCAATAGACACTTGAAAGATATGGTAGTTTTGTAGTGCCTTTCTTGCTGTTCTTCCGAAATTTTGATTCTGTTGTCGAACTAGCTCCAAATATTTATTAACTAGCTCCAAATATTTATTTTTTGATCAAACACAAACAGCTGACTGATAAATAATTCATAAGCTTCGCAATAGAATGTTCACATCTTCCTTAAGAGTGGTGAACGCAATGTGCAGTTTCTGTAATTACGTCACTAAGATTGGACGTAAATGGTTCCAAATCTCAACTCTATTATTTAAGGGCAGAGATACAACTAAGGAGTTGTATAAATTTCTGCTGTGTTACATTTTCATTATTAAGTTTTTAGCTAAAACATTTGACCAAGGTCTTGAACAAGGGAGGTAAACCTAAAATCTCATTTTAGAATACTTGCTGAAGTGATTAAATTTTGAGGTCTTTATCAATGAGTATTCAGTTTGTAACATCATATATTATGAATGTTACATATCAAGTACTATCTTTTATTTGGTCAATATTCATTAGGCCTTTGAAAGATTATGTCTCATTTAATTGTGTTGCCTAGTTGTTATGGTCTATTATCATGGGATTCTTTCTCTAGCTTTATTCGTATTTTCTTTAGTCTTCATTATCTTTTGTCTTCATCTTTCTCTTAATTTATTTCTCTGCATTCATCATGGTAGAATAGAAAATTGGTATCTGGTTTATACTCCGGAAAGTTCAACTAGATTAATACTTGATGTTAATGATGGAGGAGCATGGTTCAAAATGGTGCTCAAGTATGCTGAATTTGGTTAAACTATCTTTGTCTAAAATGGAAAACAAGACCAAAAGTTAGAGGGAAAATGAATTTATGTAGAAACACGGGACAATTATTAATTTCTCACATATTTTTGAATGCTATATGGTGTAAATCAATAATACAGTGGATTGATGGTTAAATTGTTGTTTGCTAATTAAGTTAATGAAAGAAGAGCATATGCCATACTGATGCTATTATTGACTAGTGGAGAAAACTTGTTGATGCTGAATTCCTATCCACATCCTCTTAAGTTATTTATTTATTTTTGTCCATTTCAATGTACATAGGCTAATAATGCTTTTTTCAGCAATAAACAATTTGCTGTGGTTGAGAATCCTGGTTTCTGGAATTGGACATTTACTTTAAAGGACATTAATGGCAATGTATTGGCTCAGATCGATCGTGATTGGAGGGGCTTTGGATTTGAGGTCATTATCCTTGTTTTTGACATATAATTAGAGATTATTATTTACATTCTGAACATAGTTTGTTCATTTTCCTAATTTTTTATTTGCTTTGTATCCTAGATGAAAAATTTTCTGGTCATTTCTAACCTCTTTTACTTAGTTTATTTTTATATAATTTGTATTTAGCCATTGTTAGTTATGGTTAGGAGTGAGATTCTATATTGATTTACCTTTTTGCATCTATCTCTACGTCTATCCTACATGAAGAGTTATATTTTATTTGCATATTTTTGTGATGATGCTCCGTGTTAAATATGTTGGTACTTTGTTGGTTTATATATGTATTAATAATTGTTCTTAGTATCTGGACATTTTCAATTTATTCACTCTCAAACCTACTCTCAACTTAACACTTGAAGTTCTCTTCTCAAGAGAACATCGATAATAGAATCCAATATTATAACCTAAGCTCACAACTATGCACAATCAGTCAATTGCTTAGCACAACTTAGCATAAAGTTCTTTCCTTTGGTTTCTCTTTATATCCACTTGTTTTCTCATGTTTTCTAATCACAACATGTTATTTTAGACATGAGGAAATGCAAAGTAGTAGTTGAGTGAGTCCAACACCTTTCATAATAGATAAAAAGTAGTTGTGTAAATCTAACACTTTCTAAAATAAGAAAAATAGCCATGGGAGTTGGGTGTACTTAGCTGGATCGATTTAAGTCACACTCGCTTTTCTTTTTGGTATAACCATTAAGGGGCTAGGTTGGTGGATCAAACACCTCGTTTGGCTTACCTCTACCATCTTCCAACCTTGCTGCCTGGTTGATTGCCTCGCCCAATTGAGTGTGCCACTTGCTTTTAGACTTTTATCCTTTCATTATTTTCAAATCGAATTGAGTTTTACGTCAAACTTTTCTACTTCAGACATCAAAAATTTTCAAAGATGTCTTCCAAACTTTGATAGTCAACCTTGACTGTTCACCAAAAGCTTGCATAACTTCATCTTATATATCTTATCTTATGAAATTCCTCATCAAGATCTGCAAATAGGTATTCTCCATTCCCAACTCAGATACAATAGTGTAAAAAGTTGAGCTACTTAAACCTTTGGTGAGAATATCAGCCAGCTGACCATGAGTAGACACATAAGGAGTACAAATTAATTCACTTTCTAACTTTTTCTTGATAAAGTGCCTATTGATTTCAATGTGCTTTGTACAGTGATGTTGAACTAGGTTGACAGCTATGTTGATTGTAGATTTATTGTCACAGTATAGTCTCATAGTGCCATCTCACCTAATTTTCAAATCATCAAGAATAATTTTCAGCCAGAATAGTTCACACACACCTTGAGCCATTGCCCGAAACTTAGCCTTTGCACTTGATCGAGCCACTACACCATGTTTTTTGCTTATCCAAGTCACAAGGTTCCCACCAAGAAAAGTGCAATATCTTGAAGTTGATCTTTTATCAACAGTAGATCTAGCATAATCAACATTGGTATATGCCTCAAGAACCAAACCTCCATTTCTTTTGAACAAAATACCCTTCCTTGGTGTTCCTTTAAGATATTGAAGTACTCTCTGAGCTGCCTACAGATGAACTTCCTTCAGACTATGCATAAACTGACTAATTATATTGACTGCATGTGCTATATCTAGTCATATGTGAGATAGCTACGTTAGTCTGCCTACTAGTCGTTGATACATCTCTCTATTTACTGTAGCATCCTCCTCTGTTTTTCCAAGCTTGGGATTCGGATCAGTAGGAGTGCTTGTAGGTTTTGCATGATGTCTTACCTATTTCCATGAGAAGATCTATAACATACTTTTGTTTCGAGATAAAAATTCCCTGGCGAGAATCTGCAGCTTCAATTCCAAGGAAATAGTTTAACCTTCTCAATGCCTTGACCTCAAATTCCTTAACTAATTGTTGACTCAGCAGCTATTTCTCTTTTTCATTATCTCCTATCACTATTAGGTCCTCTACATACATTAGAAGAGCTGTAACTCCCTTTGACTCCTTGACTTTGTCTTTATCCCATAGCCAATATAACTCTAGTAAATATTCCAAACCATGCTCTAGGAAATTGCTTAGGGCCATATAGTGCCTTCTTCAACTTACACTCAGTATGAGCAACCAAATTCTTCCCATAACTTGTTAGAACTTCCATGTAAATTTCATCTAAATCTCCATATAGAAATGCATTCTTGACATCAAACTGTTGCAGTTCTCAACCATAATTAGCTGCTAATGACAATAATACCCTTAATTGTATTCATGTTTGCAATTGGAGCAAAAGTCTCTAAATAGTCAATCTCATAAGTTTGAGTATAGCCTTTTTCTACCAATCGCACCTTGTATCTCTCAGTTGACCCATCTACCCAATATTTCACCATATATACCCACTTATAACCCATTGGTTTCTTTCCTATAGGTAGTTTCACTAATTTACAAGTTTTTTTTTTCAGCGCTTCCATGTCCACATTGATAGCTTCTTTTCAATTTTTTTTTGGATAAAGCCTCAGATAAGGTGGTGAGGATGGTAACGGTATTTAGGCTTATACGGAAGGCTCTGTGAGATGGTGAAAAATTTTCAAACGATAAGAAATGTGCAAGAGGGCATAATAATCGTTTTGTACAATCTCTGGTTCCTTTTCTGATGCAATAGGAAGGTACTACTGATCATTATCCATATGAACTTCATTTTCATTTTGTACTTTTGGATTAGAAATTATTACTCATGTGAAGAATCTAAGTTGGACTCTTGAACTTGCGTAGGTTTAGGAACAGCCATCTTCTTTTTGTGAACACCTTGGCTTTGTCAAATCTCACATCTCTAAGGGCAAAATCGAGTTTTTCTTGTGGTTTGCTTAGTGCTTCTCGAAAGGGTTCAAATATGGGTTGTTTAGGAATAGGGTCAAATGGTTGTTTTAGCATATGGTTTAGATAGGATGAATAAGAAACACATAACACAACTACCAGCTACATAACACAACTTTTGGATTTGATTATGTTAACAAAGGATGAGTTATGGGGGTAAAGAAACACATAATATATGCAAGTTTCCTGAGTTGCTATATATAGATTAGGTAATTAATGTTTGTTCTCCCTTATATAATGCAGATTTTCACAGATGCTGGTCAGTATGTGATACGATTTGGGACTTCTGATCCTGGATCCAAAACTGGTCCTGCTAGAGTGGTAAAATACCAAATGATAATATCATATTTACTTTCAATTGTACAAGATTTCTTAATGTAATTTTCAGTGTTTTCACTTCTCTTTCGCTGTATTTTACTATATTATTGCAGATTGAGGAATTGGACGTTGTCCGGCCACTGACTTTGTCGGAGAGAGCTGTAACTGTTGCTCTTGCTATTTCACTGGACAATGATTACTTTTCCAGGCATGGTGGCTGGTAAGTTTTACTTGCAGAATTTATTGAAAGATGAGAAGTTTTTTTTTTGGTTCCTTTAGGACTAATATTTTTTAAGAGGGAAAGCCACAAAAATAGTCTCTGAAGTTGAACTCTCATTTCAGTTTTGTCCCTGTACTTTTTAAAGGGTATATTGTACCTAAGACTCCTTGTACTTTCATTGTTTTCTGAAAACCCCCTATGATTTGAATTTAGCTTTAAAAGTCGATGATTTCAGTCCATACATGTTTTTGCTTAACAGATTTCATTTGGCAATATGAGATTACTTTGGATTACAACATTATATTAACAAATCCAAAATACAGTACAATACTGATAGATGAGTTTGTTTTACAAATTACCAAATGATGGGGACCTCGGAAGTTTGATTTAAACTAACAGGGGGTTTTAAAGAAACAGTGAAGACATTGGAGTTCTTACTGCGGTTACTTCCTTCAAAAATTTTAGTTACATCATGAGAGTAACTTTCAATTTGATTTTAAAACTTCTCATTTTGATTTCCTCTAAATCCTTACTGTTAGCATGGAGTTTCGTTGATATTCTTGTGATTGGTTTTTCATTTTGGATTAAAAGTGACATATAAAAATTGTTTGGCCAATTATTAGTTTTCAATGTAAAATGGTAGTACCTGAAATAATCTATGAAAAATATCACATAGTTTATATTCCATTTTGGCACCATTATTTTGCAGTCAAAATTTAAATATTCATCTTTGCCCTGAAACAGTAAGTAAATAATCCACCTTCTGTGCCATCTCCAGCGTTTGAACCTTTTTGTGGCAAACGTAATTACGATTGAAAATCCTTCCCTAATTTCTTAAAATTCATCGTGAGTAAGAGCCAGATGGTGGTGTTGTCTTTCTTGGTTTTAAAGTGAGGGCTAGGCTCCAACATATATTCGATTGAAGATGTTTGGAGATAAACAGCAAGCTGATTTTTTTGAACAATGTGGCATCTTTACGTTGAATGTTTTGATGAGTATCAAATAGAATTGTCGAGATTTTCATTTTTAGCATTGCTTATTGATGTTATTCAAAATTCTTTTCCATTACTTGTTTATTGTGTAATCTTAGCAATTCTACAGATTCTCCTCTTCTCTAGAAAATGAAAATCAGTCATATTCATGTCTAAGAACTGTTAAAATTGAACAGAAATTTGCAATTGATAATGACAGAAGGTTTTAGAAGTTATTGAATTCCATATTTGACGATTCAGGGATATAAGAGAAACTTTTGAAAATCGAAGCACCAAACTGATGATGGTTGATCAAATATATGGTTTTGCCTGCCAGGATGCAGAGTTTGTTTTTTTTTTGGACATACTCTGAATTTTTTATGAGCATAAAAACTGATTTAAGTACTTGGTTTGTGTGATTTCAGGGCCATTCCTTTTGTTGCTGTCGGTGAGTAATTATGCTTAGCCGACGAAATCCAAATTTCCGTAATCATGGGGACTTCCTTGGCGATCAATTTCAAGGTTTTGGCAAAGAGTAAACTTTTCAGAATCATAATCTTCCAACAACAAATGCTACTGAGGGCAGGATGGCACCATACCCAGCATTTAATGTCTCCCAATTTACACACTTTTGGCATTGAATGTGTTTCCCAAACTGCTCCTAAGCTGTATCTCTTTTCCCTTGGTGCACACTATACGTGAAGCTTTCTAATCTGTCTATTGATATATCATAAATAATAATATGCTGAAGAGCCTAGGAAAACACACTTCATTCAAATTAAAACATAAACAGTAGCCGCGTTAGGGAAAGCCATAAAGCCAAGCGATTCCTACACATAAATGAGTTAAATTTTCTCGACAAACAGATCAACACCAATTTTATGAAAGCGCAAAGAGAGGGCTTATGCCCAAGGTTGCAACAGGCAACTCGACCAATTTTTAACACAGTTGAATTTACTCTCTCGGGTTGGATTTAAACAATCTGTCATACATAATAAGGATGATGTTGAATATACACAATACGTTTGTACTCCTTCAGGAATATTTGATATTCTAAAGTTTACATCCTAAATAAGTGACCAAAGCTTATTTATGTCAATCTTAAACCATTTCGTGGTGTAATTTATATGTTTTTTTTAATAAATATTTTTATGACTAAATAATTAAAGAAATATATTTTTTTATTTATAACTTTACATAAAGGTATTAAAAAATAATGGTAGAAATGTCATAAAGTTTAGATCAAACGACCAAAACACCCTTAGTAAACAATGGAAATGACCAAGAAATCAATTAGCACCTAGAGCTGGGGTTGCACTTCATTTAGCTTGAGTGGCCATTCTTAAAACAGAAACAGATGGAAGATCCATCTTCCAAATGCCTATTGCATGTCTACCTAAAGCTAGCTAGGTCCTCGATTCCATTCCACCAGTTCCCTCTGCATGTTCGCAGCTAAGTAGTAACGAATGGTAGGAAGGACGGAATTCAATAACAATTTATTAGCAATTTTCTTCTCTTAACTAGCCTAGAACTGCTTCATACTATCAATCAATTTGACACAGGAGCTAGGTTTTCTCCTCATAATATGAATACAACCTCCATGTTACCTTACCGCAATTCTTGTATTACACTATCTTTGTTGTAAACGGTTTCTCCTTTATCCACTGCTCTAGATCAACTATTATATAGTTGGCGTCTTTTTTAAAGCTTCCATCATTCCTTTCCATTCAAAATTTGTAAACACACGATCCCAATACCATCATTCATACTGCATTTTACTTTTATGATACCATAACGAATATTCTTTTAGGAAATAATTTTTTCCAATTATTTCTTAAATATTATTTGATACTATTAATCAATAAGTACATTTCAAAACTCGTTGTGGCCCTTAGATCATAGTTAATAGAATTAAACATAGGATTTATATCATCATTTAAAAGTCACTTTAGCATTGTATAGCTTTCCCTGACTTCTATCCTAAAGGAAGTTTCTAAATAGCCTTTCTATTATTATGGAGAATTCTTTAGTAAGGAAACATATAAGGACGACCAGTGCATATGTAGTGAATTTAGCACATAATTTTATCAGTTCTACTCTATCAGCATAGGATAGTAATTTGTTGCACCATATTTCTAACCTTTTTTTATATTTTCTCCTAAAGTGGTAAGCACTCCCTGTACGATAGCTTCCTTGTGGAGATAGCTAGTCTAGTATACAAATGGAGTGTCTTTAACCGATATACATATAAGAGAAGAGAATCAACTTGTACTATATGAAGCACTACTTATACTCTATGAAGCACTATCACTTAGAAGTTATTATGATCTATATCGATCTATCATAAGCCTTAGAGAATAAGAAAAATGTATTTAGGCAAGAGAGGCTAATCAATTCAAGTTTTTTTACAGTTATTATGAAACTTAATGCTCTGATATATCCTAGGATATGTTATGCTTGATCAACCTTGTAAAAACTTTCATGAAAAGAATAAATAAGGAGACAATGGGTCTCCTTGCTTAAGACTATTGAGCAATTTTTATATTTAATAAAACTCTCAATACCAGTAAGCATACGGATCATATCTTGTAGCATCGAAAGGTATTGTTCCCACGAGGATTATGTAGGAACCAATTCAAATCTAACTTTGCCTAAGGTAACAAGAAATTGAGTTTAGTAAAAATAAATAACATAAATTGAAATAACATAATAAAACAAAGCAATTAAATCAAATAACAAGTAAAACAGTGAGCTGCCAAATTAATTTACGGTTTTATCAAGGATGAATACTTAGGAATTATTCTTTCTTTATTTTGTTTCTTTAACTATTATCGATCCAATTATGTGTTGATCCTAGATTTCCTAACGTATTGATTACTTTCTCTCAAGACCTAATCAATTAACCCTAATTGAACTTGGAAATTCCAGATTTACAACCTCTTATTTCACAAAAATTCCCCCAATGTTTTTAATTAGATCTGAAGTTATCTATTGAATAATTAATTTCTTGTATAAGATCTTTCTTTAAATGATTGTTAATTTGATAATTGCGGGTCTTATTAAACTGCCAACTCTCATAACACATTCTAATCTGATTACTTTTGATCGCTCTCTTGATTTGTTGTCAAATGCAAGCATGCATAATTATCACAAACACTAGAATATGTATTCAATCAATCAAAATCAAGATCAAAAAATAAATTCAAAATAAATCCTAATATGAAATTTAGAATCTCATGAACATGTTAAACATATTGGAATTTAGATTACATATCAAGATTGGTGAAATAACTAAAGGAAAGAAGAACTTTATCTAGGCCTTGATCTAGAAAGTTGGAATTCCTAAATGTTCTTCTTGATATTCCACATTTCATTCACGTTGGTGTGTTGACTATTGCATATTTATTGTGATTTACGTTGTTAAATAGTATATTAGGTTCTTGGGGGTGAACCTAGGTTTTTCCATTTTAATCGGTTCCAAAAATGCCCCTAAACTCATAAACAGATGAAAAAACTCGCACTTAGGAATTGTCTTTCACAATCGTGACTATGGGAAATTTCTCTCTGGTGATCTTGCCCATGTAGCCCCATGCATGTCCATCTTCTTTGTTCTTCAATTATCTGATTTCTAACACTAAAAAACACATATAAAACCTCAATAAACATAAAATTAAGATTGAAATCATACTCCAAACCACATAAACACTTAGAATATAAACAAATACTCTCATTAGCAATAGCAAAATTCTAAGCTTATACATACAATAATCATCTAATAAATACCTAAAACAATACACTAAAACTCTTATCAAACCATAGTATAAACTATAGCTATCAACATTCCCACACTAAATCTTTGCTTATCCACAAGCAAAGACAAAAGCATAAATAAAAAAACAAAACACAAAACACACAAGCACATATTCATGCAACATGTAATGGTTTAATGGCACTAAATCTTGTGGAATCAATTTAAGCATAAACATCAACTATTCAAATTGTGCCCACATACTAACCTATTCCTTTTATGTTTAAGCACTTTGAATTGAATATAGATATTAATCAAAATATTATCATCTTATTCATACACTTAAGGCACTTACACATATACATTTATAATTAGTAATTAAGATCCCTTCATGAAAATTCTTACAATTTTCAAAGACAAGTAGGTTTTATTTATTGAGATGCCATTTTTCTTAATTTTTCTTTAACGTTAAACAAGTATTTTAATGCGAACACCTCGTCATGACTGTCGCTCGATTACTCAACTAGGCCGCATTTTTATTATGTAGCTTGATTGGAATGTCATTCTAGCCTTTTAACGTAAAGACAAACGTTTTGTCGTGAATGCCCCAAGTTACTCATCTATATCACATTGTTGGACCTCGATTCTAGAGCCCAACTAAAACATGTGCTTGTACCTGTTACCATGTATGGTTATTTCAATTAACCCTCATTAGTCATCCTCAGTTCATCTTCATTCTTTGATACCGTAAGTATCAAACCCTAGTTTTCGAATCATTCTTATACTAAATCAAATATTCTATGCTTAACTTTCATCTAGATATTGAACATCTTAGAGGATGAATTAGAAATCGACCTCTTCATATGATTTGTAAACCTATGTCTCTAGTTTACTCCACATCAGAAATAATCTCAGTAGGAACCCTACAGGTCTAGATAAATTCAAAATGACAAAGCATGTTCAGTAAAATAACATCAATTCATACTATTCCAACAGATTCCTTTACTTTCCTTCAATCAAAACCTTTTTTCAATCAATTCAGAATGCTACCAATTTTTGTGGTGAGATAGCACAATGTGTGAGGAATCTATTGTCTCAAAGATCACTTCATTTAGAGGTCAGATAACAATGATTGGGCCAAAGGAATTAAACAAGGTTCTGTCCTCAATCATAATGAACCTAGTTCAGGAAAATGACATAACTTGCTCTAGGGATATCAGATCAAGGTCATTCTTAGAGGGTTTGAAAGAGGACTTCAATATCTAAAACTTTCATTAAGACATTGAAGGGAGATTTTGTCATCTAAAGGGTCAGAATTGGACTAGACGATACATTATGAATAGTGACCAGAGGAAGGTTATAAACAGCACATAAAAGATATCTTGCAATTGACATAGCATTCTCTAGAGATATCAGATTAGGGTGTTCTTTGGTTAGTTTGAAAGAGAACTTCAAGATCTATAACCTTCATGAGACCTTGAAGACAAATTCTATCATTTGCAAGGTTAAAAGTAGGACCAGACGATAGGATCAGATGAATAGTGCAGCAGATGATATGACGTCATCACCAGAAGATATGATGTCATCGGACGAAGCGTCCTCACCATACGAAGCATCTTCACCAGACGATACGTTATCACCAGATGATATGTCTTCACTAGATGATACGTCCTCACCAGACGATGCGTCCTCACCAGATGATACGTCATCACCAGACCATACGGCCTATACTCCTGAGCATCTCCACTTATAATGAACATAACTTTTGACTCCGTTATCCAAAAATTTCATACTTTATAGCGTTGGAAAGCTAGAAAGACAAGCTACAATTCCATAGAGACAACTTGTCAAATTCATCTTAGATCAATCCAGATTTTTTCCTAAAGTCAAAACGCAATTTTTTCCCTTATAGAAGACTTGAAATTTTGCACCATGCAAACTTGGAATGTTCTCAGTATAACCATTCAGCTACCAAAATGATTTCATTAAACTCTCATATTTCAACTCATTTGCTTCATCACCTTTAACTATATCCGATTAGTTATATTCCTATCTTCCTTTCTACAGTATCTCGCTTATGCATACATACATACATACATACATATATATATATATATATATATATATATATAACGATTTATGTTCCAAAATCATCAACTCAAGTTGATTTCTTCTTTACGTATAGATCG
>JANITW010000006.1:35061803-35074199 GCA_027564335.1 Erythroxylum williamsii | reverse complement strand
TTTAATATTTATTTTTTATATTAGTTTTACTTATGTTATAATCTATATAAAAGATTTGGTTACATATATTTTCATTTATGTTATATATGGTTTAAAATTATATAATAATTAATATATTATGCTTTGCATAGTGTTTAATATACTTTAAATAATATTTATATACATAAATAATTTTTATTACAAAATATTAAAAATATTTTTTATTTTTATATTGTCAAACAATATATTATATGAAGTTCTTTAAAAAATATTCTTTCTTAAATGACAATCAAGCAGTTAACTGGTTTCTTAAAAAGGTTATTTTCAGAAAATCTCAACCAACAAACTCTATTAATACAAGCTCATCTAAACAGGTGCTTATACGGTTGGCATTATACGGTTGGCATTAGTACTACGAGATTATATGTGATTCATTAGTAATGATGCATTATTACGGAAGTTAAAAGTTTTTTTGTTTCAAAACAAGAGCGAAGGAACTAGTTCGATAATCTCTCGCGATTGCCAAGGCTCGCGGGACTGTTTTTTCTTTCCAGTTTTGATAAGACCAAAGAGATCTAAAGGGCAGCTTGTAGAGTCCAAAGTAACGTGCACTAAATTCCACGCCGGGAAGACCATGTAATGCACATATCTACTTGTGAATGCCACTGAGTTTATTAAAGATGCAATAAGTACTGCTAATATTTCCTTTGCTGAAAAGGCTCACCCCATTCTTTTTCATTATGACAAGTCAAACGCGTCAAAGTTGAGTGCTTGTATTGTAGGAAATCCAGAGTACGTGAACTAATTTCATGACAGGTCAACCATTTTGTACACTCGTGAAGAACAAGTAAAATAGTAATCTGAATAAATATTGGCTAGTGATGTCACGTAGTCATTGATTCCTATCTGTCGTTGAGTCCTTTATCAGCCGAACAATGGTAGTTTTATTTCTGTTTAAACTTCATGTATTTAGCAGTAGAAGGCATTTAGGTTTTCGAATATCATTCTTAAAGCAGAATTCTATCTTCTTAAAAACTTATCAGGCTTTGACTGGGACCTATCACAATCATATAAACAAATAAATAAATTAGCAAATTAAGCAGAAATATATCGTAGTAGCAAGGCTGGTTTCTCACTGTGTAGGTAGTTTTGCACGATTTGGGCTTGCCATTGTAAGTTCTTCTGACTAGGTCATCTTGGATTTGAACTACGTGTTCATTCCCAGAAGAATCACTACGATGAAGGCCTCTGCTTCCTGTCTACACATGAGACCAAAAAAAATCGCCCCAATATATACAAGCCTTTGAGATCAATCTAATAACCAAAATATAAAAATTATATTAGGTGAATACATCAATATTCTCACAACATTAACCTTTATAACCCGCCCACCTTCTCCCAGTGTCTTCTGCTAAGAACTCAAACTTTGAGATCAACACAAACAACCCAGGAACCTAAAGACATCCGGTAATTGTTCAAAAAACGTACCAATCAAGTGAACTGTCGTCTTATGTATGTATCTTCATGCACAAAAACAGGATCTTGAGGGTCCTGCGGTGGAAACTGAGGTTGTCCCATTGCTATGGCACCTTGATTAGGAATAGATGAATTGCCCCATAGACCATTACTAGCCTTTGCCGAGTTTATAGTGAGGTAATAGAGAATTCCAAGCGTGACACTCGCAAGGGCCAAGATGGCACCACCGGCAAAGACTCCAGGTTTTACAACATAGCAGTAATAATTTCCAAAGTACATGCTCTCTTCACGATGCTGATCATTGAGTGCAGCCCCCGTTAGCAAGAGAAGAAAGGATATAACAAATGTGAACCTGCACGCAATCAATCAATTTCATACCAACTATATCACTTGAAAGGGCAACAAGCCTTTTATGAAAGCAAGCTGCCTGTGTTCATAGAAATTGATGAGAAAGGCAATGAGTCTTAAGCTTCATGACTTCCCTGATTTCATCTTTCCGTCCAAAACTTATCACCAAAGCTTATGTTTTTGTTTTGATTGTTCCTACTCAAGGCCTCAATCCATGAATCCTTTTTTCATGGTTAAAGTCTTAAACTTGGTGTTGCTCCTCCTATAAAGTTTATATATTGACTTCTATTTTCTGAGGACTTTACTTTCTGAGTCTAATTATCAGGCTCTGAGGACTTTACTTTCTGAGTCTAATTATCAGGCCAAAACTAATCACAACATATATTTCTTTTACCATTTGAGTGGAACATAAAGAATAAAAGCTACTTCTCTTGCAAGTTCATCCCATACACAGTTGGGAACACAAAAAAGAAAGAAGAAATACGATTCTTGGAGAAATAGAAAGAAAACTGTCGCAAATGGACACTTATGCAACCACAATCTAGTTGGTATTTGAGAACTGAACGCCAATCCTGGGTGGTCCTTGTACTTTCATTTTTATCGTTGGATAGCACCCACACTCCTATCAAAAACTTCCCTAAATTTTTTCATCAGTCCTTCCAGCAAAGATTTGTGATTATATTTTTAATAAAAATGTCATTTAAAAGGGAAAAGGTTACCACAAGAAGTACTTTTCTTACAGATTAAAAAATGACAAATAAAATGTGAGCTGCAAATTGGCTTCCATAAACTTAGACCTTCGTCCTAATCTTAGGTGCCAGGTGAAAGCGCAGCTGCTTTCTCTGTAGTCATTGCCTATTACAAGTAACTACCACCATTGCTGCTACCCATATATTATTTTCTATTCCTGACTAGGTAAAAAAGATCTGGCCTCCCCCATAAGATCAAACAAGAAATCAAACACTCAGATGAATTTGGGATTTATATTCCCATCCGATTACAAATTGTTATGGAAAAGGCAAACCACTAAACAAAATATCACTTAGCTTTTGGTCATGTTATCACTGGACCACATTATTAGAGGCCATGAAGATTGAGCATGTTCATCCTGATAAGGCAGCTACCAAGAGTTATCTAGGCAGATACCAAAAGTTTCACCCATGGCACCCTCCTGCCATCCCCAGAAATCCTAAATGTAATATGTGTGAAACACTGCTCCTATATTTAGAAACCAAAAACCATCCAGGGTGGTCAGAGAAGATATGCTTTTAAACAGAAAATATAAAAGTGACGACTTAAAAGTTTCTCTCACCGAATGGGCATTTAGAATTACCAGGAAACAACATAGCAGACCAATGCTAGTCTCCAATTTGAGTTTGATGGATTTGGGCCTCTTCTGCAACAAACGCATCCAGTTGCGATGTTAATAATTATTTGAGCTGTCAAAAGAGCCACTGCAGCAGTTAACCCAAGTCCCAGTGCTGGACTTCTAGGATATGAACACTGAGTAGCTGATACAAATTGGACCTCAGATCCCTGCCGGATTACAAAAGGAACAACCGGAGAAATTCCTATGAGTTAATAACAACATGATGCTGTCAAATAACAAGATGTACTTACTTTGGCCAAAATATCTACCAAAAGCTGGAAATCATTCACAAAATTTGTTCAAGGGAATATAAGGGTTATATAAGTAGATATTTGACAACATCTCACCGAACATTTATTTTGAAAACACAATAAAAGATGAATCAAGCATGAAGATGCAGCCAAGTTGACAGTCAGATAGCAAATGAATGGAAGTGCAGAAAAGTCAAACAAATAAAATTAAGAATAAGGGTCAGCAGTGGCACATTGATGCTTCCCCAACCTTTTCTGCATTCCCCACAAATTCCTACTCTTTCCTTCTCTCTACCTCCAAAACACAACATCTTATCGACTTGGCAAACAAAATGAAACAGTATTTCCCTTTAGACAATCCACACAAAATACGAATAACAGAGGAAACATTTATTCCCCTAAGTCATTCTCTCCTAACCAAATCATATGCTCAACTGAGGAAGTAGTGACGACAACCATTAGTTAGCAACTCATCGAACAGCTTTAGCGTAGTTAAATAAGAATAATCATGCAACGTCCTACCAAGAGAGATCCAGTTATAACACAATGTCTCTGCTGTGAAAGGCACTGTTTCTTACTTTCAAGTACAGGATTACAATTTTGTACACCATATTGCTCATTTTATAACTAAGAGGCTCCTGATTGAACAAACATGTTAGATTGTAGTGTTATTTAACAAAGCACAAGGCAAGCCCAGGGTTGGCTGAACGTGGCACAACTTGACCCTGCTCAACAGGGTAAAATTTGTAAAGAATGTCTAAGAAGGTTGATAATAGGAACACATCAGTGAACAGAAAACCTAAACATACAATGGAAAACACATGCAACTTGCAGATTGGGAAGAGGAGTTTCTGCTTATCTGCGTCAGCATTTCTTTCTCCATGCAGTATCGGGTGAAACAAGCAGTACAAAGCCAAAGCAGACAATACATCATGAATGTTGATTGTTGCACTTGATTGTTAAGGCTTTTGCTCAATTCGTGTTCCATGCATCACTTGTCAACCACAAGTTGTCTATGCATTAGGGAAGGGAAGAGCAAAGAAATGTGCAGGGTGTGGTCATCATGATGATCCGAAGCATAAGAATCTGTTCTGCATAATTAAGATAAGAACGGTACTATACCTTACTTAACAATATATATACTCTTCTTGGGGTTCTTGTCAAGGAAGCCGGCGCAAGAGTCCTTGATCTCTTTACTTTCTAAGGAGTTACTACATTTTAGCCACATATGTTGTCACCTTAGCGGTGTTAAGGGGCCTAAATCGATCTTTTGGCATTGTAATTCATCCAAGCAGCAAAGCCCTAATGTGTTCAGGACATTGGTTCAGCTGACAAGGACTGTCAATCTATACAGTCTAACAAGCACTAAATTCCATATACATTAACTAGGAAATCCTGACTTCCTTTATACAACCATTGAGTCGATTTGCCTAATACTTTATAAAGGACCACATTTATAAGGTTAAGCAACAAGCAAACAATACTCTAATTAATCATAATTGCAGCATATGATCTCTTACTATCTGACAACTCAGAACTTTTGTTGAGTGAAGCTTAGCAATGGATTTAACATGCTCTCTCGTACAAATGATGATAAACCCAACATATCAGAACTCTAACAAAATGAGGGTGGTGTAACATGAACTTGAATCCTTCTAATTACACAAGGCTCAAATACCATGTACGAATAAGACGAAGAAAATGTAATAATGTGTTTAATACTGTACAATTTCCTAGACATGTTACCTAATTCTTCCAGCATTTATTTCTATATCTTCATTAAAAAAATGTTTTCTACGGAGAAATGGAGCAGAAGCACTTACCGGAAGATTAGAACAAGAATATTCATTCTTTATCGTTTTATTTCAGAGAGTTCCCCTAACCTACATGTTTGCAAGAGTAAAGAACTCAAAGCAGAACCAATAATGCCTTAACTTCTAGTGTGCTCGCCAAAGGGAATGAAGAGCAACAAGGACTACCACCTTATGGGGACAAATAACTAATCATACAAGTTACATGAAAAGGATCGACAAGGCAAAGAATAGACGCATAAGAACTAGGGATAAAGATTGAGCAAAATCACCATTAAATGGAGAACCCCAATCACAAAGAAAAAGCAGCAACAACCCAAAATCCCACCCAATATTTTTACTCTCTTCTTCACTAATATTCTAGTGGCAATCAAGATAACTTGATATGAAAGATAACAAAACATGTTAAGAATGGAAGAACGAATAAGTAAGCCACCATTTAGTTATTCACAGGATTACGAATATTGTTTCAATGTGGTACCTTCCCTCTGTTTATCTCATAAACCGAAAAGAGGTTATGCAGTAGTGTATGATTTAGCAAATGATGATAAAGCAGAAGTAACAAAGGAACTAAATCCAGAGGCTTAAAAATATGTACAGCACACCTTAATCCTTGTGGCCTCGGCGCCGAAACCAGTAGCAGCCGATAACAGCCCCAAGGAACCCACAACAAAGCACAACAATAAGGGCTTCTTCTCCATGTTGATTTTTTTGGTTCTCTGTCTGTCCACTTCCTTTTCTTGGGTCTCTGTCTGTCCACTTCCTAAAAGACTTGCTACTGTTGGAAGAAGAAACAAAGCTGGTGGTGAGGCAAGAGCGTCAGAACAAAAGAAAATATATAAAGAGCGTGAAAACTTGGAGGGTAAAAATGTCATAAAACCGTAAGTTTTTGTTTTGCCCACTTGCTGGACGCTCTTTAATTGGCAACTGCGCTTCAACTTCGCATGACATCTTTTATTGGCCAAAAAGCAAAATAAACCCTAACATTTATACTGATATCTAAAAGACACTAACATTTTATATTATTCAAAATAAACTCTAATATTTGCAAAATATTTAGATTAAACCTTAATATTTAGAAAACATTTAAATTGAACATTGATCATTAATGGTATTAGGCTATCGTTAGTTATCTGTTGACGTGAATTATTTTTAATTTTTTGATGTGGGATGCACAATTCGTTAACATGGGTTAGATTGATGTGAGATTTTTTTCTACTTAATTGCATTTTTTAATTGTGAATTGTTATTGTGAATGGATTAGATTGTTGAAAGATGGACCTTGGAATTAAATTATGAATTGGATTTGTTATTTGGGTTGGGTTGGAGTTGAATGACATGAATCAATGATGCATGATTTTCACGATTTTTTTGACTTGTGGTTTGATTTACGTGGGATTTATTTATCTTAAGATTTTTGATGAAGATGGATAATGAAATGCATTGAGCATGCATGAATTGAGAGTTGAAAGTTGAAAGTGAAACTTTCTAACTTTCAACTTTCAACTTAAATAATTTTGTTAGTATTTAAACTTTAAAGTAAATAATTAATTGATATAATATTTTGTTACACATTCTTAAAATTAGAATATAGTATTGGTAAATAATTAATTGACATAATATTTTGTTACATATTCTTAAAATTAGTATAGTAGTATTGAGTATAAAATTATACCATTGTCAATCAATAATAATACGACTGTAGAGGTGAAGCCGAGGAGGTCCATAGTTATATAGTAAATTACTAATAAAAGTAAAATATAATCAATTGTATTTCTAGATAGTTGTTAACATTTTCCAATTGTAAAGTTGATTTGTATAATTGTATCTCTATTTTCTTCATTTGATAAAAGCATGGATCTATTGATTCTTTCAACTATCGATTAGCAATCTCTTTCAATTAAGTTGTCAAATTGATTAGTTGATTGATTGGTAATGACAATTAAATTGTTATGTGTATCATAGAATAGACAAAGAAAGCTAGCATATTTACTTTCGAATACTACCTAAATTTGTTAGACCATTGGTCATTTTTATCATAAAAAAGAAGAGTCTGGTTTTTCTTTTCATTCACTTTTTAAAGAGACATGAAAAGATAAGGAAAGAATAGCAATATAATAGAAGGAAAAGCAAGTGTATTTTGAGTTGTGTTGGATAAAATATGATTGTGTTGGATGAAATTGAATTGTATATGATATAATCATACAAAATAAGTTATATTACATATGGACATGTGTATTGTGTAATTGTTATGTTGAATACTTGAATTGTTGATTTCTGGCTTATTGATGAATTGTGTTGGATAAAATTGGATTGTGTTGGATGAAATTGGATTATGTATGATGTAATTATAAAATAAGTTATATTACATATGATAGACATGCGTATTGTGTAATTGTATAAGTTGAATACTTGAATTGTTGGTTTTGACTTATTAATGAATCTTGTTGGATAAAATTGGATTTTGTTGGATGAAATTGAATTATGTATGATGTAATCATACAAAATGAGTTATATTACATATGATAGATATGCGTATTGTGTAATTGTGTCTATTGAATACTTGAATTCTTGGTTTCTGACTTATTGATGAATTGTGTTGGATAAAATTGGATTGTGTTGGATGAAATTTAATTGTGTATGATATATATATACAAATAAATGGAAAGAAGTTCAAGTACTTGTAATATCTCATTTTTTGGAATATGCTTTAGGTTTAACCCTAGATTAAATATTGCATATACATGTATAACATTAGCATTCATATACGAATTGATATTTATGCACTTTACAAACTAGTATATGCACTCAATTAACTTATTCCGGGATTTGAAAAATGTTAAGTGATAATGATGTGGATTGTGTTTTGATATGTCTTGCATTTTGGTATGATTGGATTTCAATTAGAAAATTTGGAATTAAATGTTATAGATTGGGAAATTGATGGATTAAAATGTATACTTGGACTAAGACAAATGCCAAGTGGTAGGATAAATTGATACATTAAAAATTTAGATGATTTAGCCTACAATTGAGTGACATTTGGCATAGTTAAATTAGTAACAAATGAACTAGTAATAAAATGGCAATTGGATCAATTAGTATGTGACAAGTTGACCAATTATTGTGTGACATGTGGGCTAATTATAATAAGACATATGGATTAATTAATTGGTGCTAATGGCAGTATAGGAAATGGGCAAATGTATTACACGCCTTAAGACATATGGTGAGTTTAGACGTTGACACCTAGCATATGATGTAGCCAGTTTCTGCAGCTGAGTTTTATTGCTTCTTTGGTTTGTTTCTTCATCGAAATTGCTCCAGCTCTTTCTCTATACTTTTGCTTGAACCTTAACCAATTTGTTACATGAAAACCATAAGTCTATCCTTCTCCAAAATGCCAAAAAACTAGCTGAATGTGATTATAAGTTTGTGTTGATTTTTGCTTGCTTGGGAGGACTAGTATAATCCAGAGTTTTGAGCAAAATTGGAAGCCTAATAGGTAAGTAACAATCTGAGTTTTATGGCATGTCAAATGATATAAGAATAATGTTTGAATTGGACTGAAATGCATTGATATTGGTGAAGAAGGATTGCTAGAATATGTTAGTTGTAGTATTTTCACCAAATATGCATCGATATTTTGGCCTTAACTTGATCTGTGGACATACAAATTGGATGATTTTAAGTTTATATTAATCTACTAACATATGGCTATATTTTTAATGAAGTAATGGAATTTTAATTCTGTTTCTAAGAGTTTTAAAATTTGGCTTGAATTTGAGTTTCTAGATTCTGTCACTGTTTGAGAATAGTCTGTAGTATTTTAGGTATAACTTTCAGAATACTAAACCAAATTGCATGAAATTAGTGTCATTAGAAACTTAAGACATAAAGGAACAATTTTTAAAAGAATATTTTTCCCAAATACTTATTTTTCCTTATAAAAATGGCCATGAAATTTTTTCTAGAAAGTCTGTTTTGAGAAGAGCTGGAATGAAGCTTGAATAAGAGGTAGTGTAGAGGTAGTGCACTCACAAGCACAATCGTGAAAGAAATGGGTCATGAAGGGGTTGCATGATTTTGTACAAGTATGATTGTGATAGAGGAGGATCAATTGAAAGTACACGATCGTGCACAAGTACGATCATGCACAAGTACGATCATGACAGTGGAGGTATCCTGCTATTTGACAACTTTGAACACCCTTCACTCTTTTGATCATAACTTCTTCTCTAATCCTCTGATTGACTTGAAATTTGGAACACAAACTCCTAACAAATTGATCTTTCTCTTAAAAAAAATTCATTATCATATAAATTTATTAAGAATGGATTGTTGATTACCAAATGTTCAGGTCTAAAATTTTGCAGATGTTATAAGAATGAATGAGAGTTTAGATATTGTGTAATCATATAATGGTAGAATAACATTAGTGAATAACTGATTGATGATATTATAATTTATTGAGGTGTTAGCCTAAGTTCAAATTAGACATATATGAGTTTTGAAGTATGAATGATCATAAGATGTGAATTAAGTAAATATACCTAAAATAGTCGTTAAGCATGCATTAAACATGACATATGTATATATGTGCACAAATGAATAAGTATTTGATTGATCAACTTTGTAATGTGAATTATCTGTGAATTGTTTAATTTTAGATGCTCAAGTTAGAAGCCAGTCAGACATTGCCAAGCAATAGCATAAATCGGAACGTACTGTGAGTCAACCTAGACGATCTTCCTAGGATTGATTTATTCTGTTTAACTTTCAGTTATTGAACTGTTTGTGATTTGTATATGAATTCTAGACTTCAATGGTCCAAGGAGTTTAATACTCGGGAATGTATTGGAAGTGTTCTATTTGCATCTAAAATTTGAATGATATTTGTTTGTAACTGAATTCTGAATGATATATGTATACTCAATGAAAGCTGAATGATGGACTTAGGTCCGATGAATATGAGATTCTATTTGTGCATTATAAGTGAATGCTATACATGGCATAATATGTTATTTGATGCATTTCATAAAATGCATGTTCAGGTAAAGGCGTTGTAATCAGAGTAGCCAGTCTAAAAGAGCTTTAAGCTCAGAATTCTACACGTAGAACTTTGCTCTGTGATTTTTGTTTCTGACTGAGCCTAATAGGCTAGTATTTGTATCTGTATCTTAAAGGCTTTTAGTCACAACAAATAATAATGAATCTGGAGTCTCATATGCAACTGCATTTGTATATATATGATTACAAAATCTTTTCTGAAATTGTGATGATAAAGTGATGTGCAACGATAATGTGATTGTTTGGATTATTCATGTTTTAAAAGAATGTATGTGAAATGTATGATATTATGTATTTGAATTGGGTGAGATCATTAATGATGTTTCACTCATTAAGTTCACAAAACTTATCAAAAATTACAACATGGCTTTTTAGATATGAGACATGAGACTTAGTTCTTAAGATTTGTCTAAATAAATATTTTGGGTTAAGAAATAGCTCAAAGGTTTGTCAGCTCACATCAGAGGAGTTATAGTTTGTAATTTGTAGTTTCTTGTTATATAGAACTTTTTTATAAGGATTGTAACATCATCACATCTAGTTCGAAGTCTCGTAAAAACGCGAGGTCTGGAGAGGTTTGATAATACACAGTCTTACCCCCTACATAGTCGAGAGGTTGTTTCTGATAGACCCACATGCAGATGTGACAATAAAAGAGTGATGCAGGTTAAAGAGTAAATAAATAAATCTATCATGCTAAATAATTATGTAAATAAAATTACAATAAATATATAAATAAATAAATAAAATATAATCAAAAGGTATACTGATAGTGACTAGATCTGCCAGTACCTGACACACTACAATGACTGGCTCTTTTTGTCACTAGTTAAGATAGGGGTCTTTGCTAAAAGATCCTGAGGATATGATAATCCTACGATTTTAGACGGCCTCACAGAATCTTTCCCCACTATACCTGACCTAAAAAACCAAGTTGTGGGCCTGAAGGCCTTGCCCAAAACTTTCAACTAGCAAAAGCAGAAAAGACATTGGGATGGACTTCGTACGCGATAACTATATGGTGTGAGGACTTTAAAGGGTATCCTTTACCATTATCTGTTCACACCAGACTTTTCTATTTGTAGCTACTACCTCAGTAAGGGCTAATTCTAACATATCTTTCTTGATCACTTCCCTCTAGTTCTTGTAAGGGCTCCCTTTTCTCCTCTTGTAGTCATTGAGGGTTATTTTCTCACAACATTGTACTAGAGCATCAAAAGGCCTCCTGTGCACGTGCCCAAACCACCTAAGCCTTATCTCTCTCAACTTGTCAGCAATACTAGCCACCTATAGTTTGTCTCTCACCACACAATTTCGAACCCTCTCTCCACACGATTCCGGACCCTCTCTCGATACGATTCTGAACCCTATCTCTTTTGGTAATATCACATATCCACCTAAACATACGCATTTCTGCTACTAACAACTGTATTGTATGTCTACATTTGGTAGGCTAGCACTCTGCCTCATATAATATGGTTGGCCGAATCACCATTTTATAAAACTTCCCTTTGAGTTTTAAATGAATCTTTTTATCACATAAAACACCTGATGCACTTCGTCATTTGACCTACCCAAATCTAATACCATGTACTATATCAGCATCGATGTTAACATCTCTCTAAATGATGGACTCGAAGTATTTAAAATTCAATTTCTGTAGTATGATGTTAGTACTAATTGCTACCGCTGTCTCATGTACTATCTGGTTTCTTGAAAAGTTGTATTATAAATACTCTATCTTGGACCTACTTATTCCATAACCTTTCGATTCTAACTTGACATTGACCCCCTGCTGGACCCCGCTGCCGGAGCCCAACGTCTGACGTATGAGAGCGTGGCGGGAAAGACGTGATCGTAATACTTTAATACATCTCAAGGAAAAGACCCTCGGAAGAGTAATGGGCCTGCTGGTAAAACTTACTTGCAAAAGCTACTTATTTCAATAACCACATCCAAACATGTAAAATTTAGTGATTTAGAAAGGAATCCATCGGAAGTCTAATGGACCCGTCGTGAATAAACTCGAAACCTGTTTTCATACTTGTAAACATCCATAACTGTAATTCATGTTTCAATTGATGATGTCTCA
>JANITW010000006.1:34886522-34900884 GCA_027564335.1 Erythroxylum williamsii | reverse complement strand
ACATTTCATTCATCTAAACCATGTTTCATGCATATTCAAGCATGGAGAACAACATATCTTAACACCAAACTCAAAATAATAATGTAGAGAGAGATGAGACAAAATTTACCTCTACTTTCCTTTAGTGATATGTTCAAATCCTTTCAAAATTTCTCAAATCTAATGATAGATTTGAGTTCCTTGACCCCAAATTAGCTTAGAACACCTTGGTTTGAGTTGAAGAATAAAAAAGAAGGGGGAAATATGGTGATGGTAGAAACTTGCTTTTTTCTCTCCTCTCTTTCCTTTCTTCTCGCTTCTTTTAATTAAAACAAAATGGTTTAAGTCTTAAATGGGGGGTGCACGTCCATATGTAAAAAGGGTCTAGAATTTTGAGTCTTCTTTGATCAAAATATGGTGAAATTACCTTTTTACCCTTAGGTTATATGAAATTACCATTTTACCCTCTAAATTTTCCTAAATTTGCAATTAAGCCCAAAATTTGGGTATCACCAAAACTTTTATTTTTATTTTGGTCCTTGGACTTTTGACAATAATAACTAAGCCCCTTAACTTTATAAAATTATATATTGGTCCTCCAAGAATTGAAAAATTATTATTAAGTTCTTTGACTTTTAACAATTTGCAATTAAGCCCTTATATATATCAACTTTTCCAATTAAACTTTCTAAATGTACAATATGTCAATAAATCTTGTCTAATAACCTCTAAGGCATTAGAACACTTTTAATTTAACCACCATGGTCATACCTATCTAATGGGCTCGATTTTTCACACTTAAAACTTATATTTCAGAAATCTCCAAGATTTCACATACCGATGAACTCTAAGTTCATATAAGGGCATATAACATTATAAATCATTGGCATACATACCAAAAGGATTCAAATTCATCTTTGAGCTCATATACAATCATGCATATATCAATATGCAGTAGTATCTCCAAATATAGAACAATCACCAAAGGGCTCAGAAAGTCCGGCATTACACTATCTCACCCAATTTAATTCACCATATCACGATCATTCATGATGAGTCACGATTATGGCCCCATTTCCATAATCCATACCTCCACTTGTTCCTTTATTTTCAAATAGAAAATGTTCAAATTAGGTTTTGAGGTCTTCTATACATTTTTCCCCTATGTCTCTAGTTTCCATATCATAAAAAACCATGTCATTTCAACATCTAAATCATGAAAAATGTAACAAATATCACAAGTTATTTCAACATAGGGGTCGCATCAGGTTACCATTTTCAATCTCAAATTTTAATAGCATTCATCCCTACTTAGGTCTAGGTTTCTTCTAGATATCTTTAGTATTCTGTAGGTTGATTTATGGACAAAACAATAGGACTGGTTTAAATTAACCTAAGAATAATTCCACTACACATTCCTCTCTTGTCACATTGAAACCAATTCTATGCAAAGAAACATCAAAGTAATACTAAGACACATTGATCTTAAACACCTCCATCTCAATCAAGAAAACCCATAAAAATTTGAAATTTAAGCTAGAAACTTACCACTTTTTCTTCCAATCTTTTGAGTACTTGATGAATACTTCAAAATTTCTCCAAATCACCATAAAATTCCATAAAAAATGACTACACTCTTCTTCCTCTCTCCTTGGCCGATCTTAACCCTTGGTTTCTCTTCTTTTTCCTTTCTCTTTTTGTCTCTCATGTTACTCTCTCTATTGGGCTCCGATTCTTCTTTCTTATTAAATAAGTAGTTTAATTTTTTTTTGAGGTTTTAATGCTTGGTGGATGAAATTAAATTGAAGGATTAAGTTAAAACTAGAATTTGTATGGAGTTAGAAACTAAAGAAATAAGATGAGTAAGGTTATTTTGGGTAGATCACTTAGGTTTTTAAAGTTAAGGCTAAGAAGGAGGGGTAAGTTAGTCTTTGTATAATCATTAAAGGAAGAAGGGAGGAAGCTAAAGGAATGTGGTCGTTTGGTTAAAGAAGAGGATGAAAATTGTAAGTTTAAAGAGAGGGTAAGTGAAACTACATTGTTTGGGCTTAGGCTTTAAAAGTTAAGGAACAAAATTTGCTAAGTCATTTAAGAGAGGCTTACGAAACTTGCAAGGAGAAAGGAAAGAAGGAGATTTTCGGTGGAAAGAAGAAGAAGAAGAAGAGGTTAGGACTTTGTGATTTTCTTAAGAGATTCTAAGAGTTCTTTAAGAAGGAAATAGGAAAAGGAAGGACTAAGCTTCCATTAAAGGCAAGAAGAGAGATTCGTGAGTGGCTTTTTAGGTAAGGGAATTTCGAAAATCTTTTGGAATTATAGATGGGTTTTGGTTTTAATAGCTTAGGAAATTTATGAGTGAGGTTATAGAGGATCAAATTTATGCTTTCTTTTCTTAAGATGTGCCAATTTTGACATCTCATGTTGATATGGGATTTTTGTGCTTTGATCAAGGTCAAAAGAGGCAATTGGAGTTAGAGGAAAGGCAAATTGACCAAGCTCAAAGCTAAAGGAATTAAGGTGGGTGATTTTTTAATAATTGAGTTAATAAGCATATAAAAGATTTTGTCATAAATGCTATTTATTGCTTTCCAATGACTTACCAATGTCGTATCTTATCACTCTTTGGGATGTTTTAAACTTGCATTGGGTGTCCTTTGCATGGAAATATTTGTAAAAGTGTTTATTAAGTGAGAAAGATTAGAACAAAAATGCCATTTTGGGCGATTATGCATGAATTATGTAAAATGCATGTTTATATGGGTTTGTGGTGGTCCCTTAAGAGTCAAGTGCACTTGTCTATTTCATAGGCTTCTCTCGCCTACCCGCTAGTGGCATTGGAGCTCCTCACGGACTCCCATAAGTTTTACGGCTACACATGACCGCTTTGCGGGAATGTGTAGTACATTTTGTTTGGATCCACCCAAACCATCTTCTATGAGTTTATGTGACATTGCTTTATAATTTTTTATTTTTGTGAATGTTTTAAATCAATTGAAAATGATGAGGAATTCTTTATGGCAAAAGTGTTTTTGGTAAAATTGCTTTAAAAAGAATTGTTAAAGAATTTTGCATGCTTATTCTTAGTTATTAAATTGTTACCCACTGAGCCGTCGAGCTCACACCCCTTTTTCCCTCCATAGGCGACAAGCGAGAAAACGAGTAAGCGCATTGGGATTGAGGCATTACTCCTATGCATTTTACTTTTGAAGCTTTATATGAAAACAAAGCTTTAGATGCATTTTGGATCAATGATATTTCTTTGTAATTTGCACTTTTGATACTTTTGACGTATTAGGGCTAAAATGCCGTCTAAAGCTTTGTAATAACTCATATCTTCTATGTAAATGAAAGAGATGTGAATTTTTAATGTATCTTGTGTATGTTTCATAAATATGTATTGTTGTATGGTTTGAGATTGTCAAAAAGAGTAAGATTGTGGTTGCTGCCATTTGAGTTAGTTTTTGGGATCATATGGATTGATTTGAGAGTTGGGAGATTGAAGAGTATGGAGATTGAAGTCTTGTGTAGGTGCTGGAAATTAGTGGATGTGATTGAAGATTTTGGCTAGTGAAATTTTAAGGGAGGTGCTGTCAAAATTTTCTAAAAGGGCAGAAACTTTGATTGAGTTTTTGACCCTCTTAGAGTTTGAATTGGATTGGGAGGTCTTCTTGAAGATTGTATTTCGTGATTAGAACTTTCCATTGGTGCATAATATGTCACTTTTGGACTTAGGAATAAGAAATTATAAGGTTTGAAAGAATGCAGTTATTGTTGAAAAGAGTATTGTCCAGGCAGTATTTTCGGAAGGATTTTTCACTTTCTTAGAGTCTACCTTGATTTTTTCATCCTTCATGAAAATTGTAAATCGTCTTTTTATCTTTTCATTGAAGTAAAATGCGACATTTTTGGGCAATTGAGTTGAAAGATATGATTTTTTCAAATTCTGTTACTGTGTAGGATATTTTTAATTTGGGCAGTCATTTTGAGGTAGCTTTTGACTCCCTTAAAGACTAAACTGATTTTTGCTTCCTTCATGAAAGTTGTAAATCGTCTTTTTATCTTTCCATTGCTAAAAATGTGACATTTTTGGGCTTTTATGTTAAAAGATATGATTTTTCAAATTTTTGTCATAGTGTAGAATAATTTTAGTTTGGGCAGTAACTTTGAAGTAGCTTTTGACTCTCTTAGAGGACCAATTAGTTTTTGAATCCTTCATGGAAGTTGTAGAGCTTCCTTTTATCTATTTATTGATACCAAATTTGCGAACTTTAGATTTCGGTCTGAAGAGTTATGAATTTTCAAAATTTCTGGGGTATTGATTTGTTTTTTAAAAAATTATTATATATATGTATAACGCCTGCCTCGCGGCCTCGAGGCTGCGAGGCATGCGTTTTTAAAACGCATGTCTCGTGACCTCAAGGTCACGAGAAAGCGTTTAAAAACGCTGTCTCGTGGCCTTGAGACCGCGAGGCAGAGGGCGAAAAGCCCTTTTAACATTTTTTTATTTTTTATTTAAGTTCTGATTTTTCATTTTTATAAAATCCACCCTCCTTCCACTATTTTATTTGTAATTCCTCCGTTTGACCTCCGATTTTCACGATTTTTGAAGCATTGGTTTTCAAAAAAAAAATTCTACCCTTTCATGCCAAATTTAGAATTTTCGGGATTGAGTTGAAATTACGGATTAAATCGAAGTGAGACAAATGGGACAGACATATTAAACATGATTTCGTATTTGGGCGATTTCTCGATTTATAGAGATCCAATTGAGGAGATTTTTTATTCTAATTAACCTAGAGACATGAAATTTTCTTTTTAGCTAGAATTCGGATTTCAATTTGAGCCCTAAGGATTTAAATTTCAGGAGGAAAATTAAGCTGAACTTTGCAAGATCTGTTCGGATGGAATTAAAATAAGTTCGTATTTGAGATTTGACATGGTGGGGAATTCCTCCCTCGTGGGCTGCACGTTCAGATGTCATGTAGGATGTCGGACACGTGATCCACCGGGGCGGGGTTCCAATACCCATTTACTTATTTTGGTACACTGTTTGGGTTTAATTGAGTTAATTTAGTTAAGTTTTTTTTGCGTCAAATCTGATTCTTTTCGCGTCAGGTTATCTTTTGAATTATATTTTCTGTTAGTTGTTTCTGTTTTCTGGTTTAGTAGTAGCTTGCATTCGATACTGAATCATTTAGGTTAGATTGCATTTTAGATTTTAGATTTTAGAATTTTGTTAAATTTCTATTTTTGTGCTTGTTTTTGTTTACTGAATTTTCGTTGACAACTTTGACAATAGTTAGCATTCCAATATCATAGCTTTGAGGGAACGATCCTTACTTCCATTTACTACTTTTAATTCATGTAGGGTTAATTTACAAGGGTAACGATACCTTGTCAGAAGTGGAAAATGATGGTATGACATTATATGAGCAAGAGTTTGAAGCGTTCCTATGCCTCATGGAATGGCTCTTCCTCCATCTGAGTGAAGGTTGCCATCTTTGTCTACAACTCATAAGTCTTTTGATGGGAATAGAACTTTCCAATGAATTTTTTGTACACCTCCTCCCATATAGTCAATGAATCGGGTGGAAGGGTCATCAGCCACATTTTGGCCTGATCCTTCAATGTGTATAAGAAGCACCTCATCTTGAGTTAATCTTCATTTAAGCCATCCAAAGGGAATGTCTCAAGAGTTGTGTAGAATTCTTGAATGAAGTTTAAATGGTCTTCATTGGGAACCCCATAAAAAGATGGCAGCATATTGTAGTGGATGCTCTTCAATTCATAGTTTCTAGCCACCTCTTTGAAATGTATACACAAAATGGCAATACCAATTATTGATCTGGCGTATTCCCTTATTACTGACTGCTTTTCACGCATCTCTTGATCTTCAAGCTTGGGTTCCTTGAGATTATCTAAAAAGAGGAAATTTTCTTTCCAGAGACATCCTTCCTAATATAAACCAAATAAGAACAACAATGAATTAATAAGAAAATTATTAAAACATCTCAATGAAATAAAAAGAAAAAAAATGTATGCATAAACAGACAAAATAATCAACTAAACAATCAAAATTAAGTTTAGTGCAAACATTAAACATCTCCCTGGCAACGGCGCCAAAAACTTTTTGAGACTAAAATAATTTCTAAAAATATGTAAGCTATCCTACTCGCAAGTATACAAGGTAGTTGTAGTTGATTCCCTAGGGTCATCTCTCACGAAGGTGAAATTGACCCACTCAAATTAATCTTGAACAAAAATAAAAACAGATGCAGTCCTAAACTTTTTATCCTTATTTGTTAAGTGAAGGCTTTAAAGAAAATCACAAAATTAAACTGAAAAATAAAATAATTTAACTGGAATAAAAATGAATAAATTAATTGAATTAGGAAACTCTTGAGAATTAATTTCACTAAGTTAATCTCCTATGCACGATTAAGGGGAAATGATTGGGTAGTCGTCTTACTAAAATTAATAATTGGTTTTGAAGGTCAACTCGAATAATAAACTAAGTCTAACTTTTGTAGTCAACAAGTTATCATCCGAATTAATTATAAAAACCCAACTACTAATTACCACTTAAGTTAATATATTTCTAGTTCTTAAACAAATCATCTCTTGTTTCTTGTTCCATATTAAACTTTTTCTCTCAATCCTTCGTTTAATACAAAAACAATGCAAAATTTGGTCATATTATTGCATCCAGTTCAGAAATTATAGCAAATATAAGACAATAACATAGTCCCCTAATTATGTATATTTGACTAAAATAGTTACATTAATCCTCAAGAAAAAGAGATCAACCTATCATGGAAATAAAAGGATTCATCATCTTCATATACTTCAATCCCATCTTTATCAGTATAAGAGAATTATTAAAGCAACAAACTAAGTAAATGACTAAATGAACTATCAAAAGCTATAGAGTATCAATCAGTTAAGCTAATAATCAATTACCAACAGAAAAGTAAAACATAGAGAATAATGAAAAAAATGAAGAACAGAGCAAGCAAACAAAGATCGAATAAGGGACTTGTAGTGGTCTCCTGTGCTTTCAAACTCTCTGCATTGGCTTTTGCCTTCTGCTCCTACTTGGTACTCATCCAAATGATTGGATGCTTAAGCTGCTTCCACTCTCTATTGTTCCTCTTCTTCACGTCACCCAACTAGTCTTTGCTTTCTCTCCTCTCTTCTCCGTATTGTTTTTCTTTATTTATTTTGTGTCCTCGAATGAGTCTGTAGGTTTTATTTCCCCACCACTTTCTATTCCCTTTCTATTTGTATTATGACTCTAGGTTTAGGGTTTCAAGCTGCCACCTTTGTAGCTGGCACGTATTAGACTTAATGTGAGTGCAAAAAAGTAGTCACGGGTTAGTAACGGGTGTGATTTATTGTCAGCTCTGTGCAGCCATGGTCACGAGTGTGACCCAACTCACAAGTGTGACATTGTAATTCAGGTGCCACAAGTGTGACCATGTAATTAAGTGTGTGGCTATATAATTAAAACATGTGACCATGCAATTAACATGTGTGATATGCAATTAACATGTCACACTCATTTTCATGCAAAATTCTTCTGATTTCACAAGACAATCTAATTAATATTCATGCAATATTTACGTCATTGACACTCAATTCACCATAAAATTGGATTAAAAGCACAAGAATTTGTAACTAAAATCAAGGTATGAATGTAAGCAAAATTTAAGAGAGTTAGATACAACAATGATCTTGTCTAATTTTGAATCTCATAAACTAGACTCATCTTTTTAAAATCTTAGTAGGCCTTGAATTCCCATTTGAGTCATTGCATTGTTAAACCAAAAGAAATCTATATAGTTTTTCAACCCTAGATTGTACCTGTTCAAATAAGGATGCTTACTTCCCTGACCAAATTGTGTTTTATTTGGTTGAATTGCTCCACATTGTTGTTTTCCATTATGAAATAATCAGTTGTGATATGGCTCTCTTGTTTGCATAGTTTGTATCTGTGCTAAATTGTTTTGAGTGGAGAGAAAGAAGTGGTTATTAGGTTGTTTAATTGCTTGGTGAGTTTACCAGTTTTAACCTACAATGTTGTCGCTAAAACAATCTTTTGTATCTAGAAAGGTTGACTGTTGTCTACTTGTTTTGATGCCCTAAAACAACTATTGCTCTCCATCGCTTTAAACAAATCATGTGTCGCTTGTAATGGTGGTTGTAAAATTCCTTGATAATCAGCATTGAACCTTGGACTTATGAAGTCCATAAGGGTCCTTTGCTCTCCTTGATGTATTTCCTCCACTATCATTCTTTCTATTTCTTCTTAACATTTAACTCTTCGGATTCCTCATTTTTACCTTGTGATGTCTTGATTGATGTGTCTTCTACTTTTGATCTAAACTTTGTTCTCTTTTTTTATGTTTTTTTTAATTTCTTATGATTGGGTATCACAATCACATAAGAAAGGGTTATAATTCCTTAAATAAAAGTAATTCAAATTGCCCTAATGCTAAAATATAATAAAATTATCAACACCTACAAGTATACAGATCGTATTTTATAGTATCAAAAAGTGTCAATTCCATAAGGAAATAGATAAAACGATTTGAACCTAGCATTGTCTAAGGTATTAGAATATGATTTGAATGAAAATAATAACAGAAATTAAAAACAAGAAAATGAAACTAAGTAAATAAGCAAATAACAAGTAAGTTGCCAATAAGATTACCTCAGGTTGAATGCTTATGATTTATTCTTTCCTTATTTTGTTCCTTTAAATATTATTCATCCAATTATGTGTCGATCCTAGATTTTTTAAGGGATTGATTACTCTCTCTCAAGACCTAATCAATTAACCCTAATTGAATCCGAAAATGTCAGATTTTGCAACTGCTTGATTCATAAAACTTTCCTGACATTTTCAATGAGATCTAAAGTTATCTATTGGATAATTAAATTCTCATACAAGATCTCTCTTCAAATGATCATTAATTTAATAATTGAGTGACTAATTAAATTGCCAACTCTCTTTGCGTAATATAATTTGATTACTTTTGACTCACTCTCTTTATTTATTTTCAAGGTATGAGCATGCACAATTATCATAACACCAAAATTTTTATTGAATCATTAATACTAATCAAAGTCACAAAATAAATTCAAACTAAACCCTAATATGGAATTTAGACACTCATAAACATGTTTAATATCTTGGAAATCTAATTACACATCAATAATAATGAAAGAAACAAGGGAAAAAGAATGAAAACTCTATTTGCTCCCTGATTTGGAAAGCTGGAATTTCCTAATGTTGTTTTTGATCTCCAATTTGATCCACTTTGATTCAATGATTGCTACATTTTTTTATATATTTCTTGTTCTTAAATAGTTCTTAGGGCTTCTGAGGTTCTTTCTAAGGTTTCCTCACTTAATTTAGTTCAAAAAATAGCCCCAAAATGTTAAAATTACAAAAAGACTTGCCTGTTAGAAAAGCTAAAATCTACTGGAATTATTGTTTACATTCTTTGTCATGATCGTGACCTACTTCCATACTTCCAATTCTTCTTTTTTTCTTCAATTTTCTCTCTCCATACACTTAAAGATACATCAAATACCTCTTGAAATATAAAATTAAGGTCCAATTCTTGCTCTAAACCACACAAACAGTTTGAACACATACAAACACTAACAGTAACTTAATTCTAAGTCTATACACATGATAATCATCTAAAAAGTACTTAAAAACACACTTAAACACCTATAAAAACATATTATAATTTATACCTATCAACATTCCCACACTTACTCCTTTTCTTTTCCTCAAGCAAAACCAAAAACATAATCAACATAACATAATTACATAAACATGCAATCATGCAATAATACAATAATGGTACAATAACATCAGATCTCATAAAATTAATTTAACCTCAAACATCAATCATTTAAAATGTGACATTATACTAATTTATTCCTTTCATGTTTAACTGCTTTGATTTGAATATACATATAAATAAAAAAGTAACACCCTATTTCGACACCTATGCCACTTGTAAGTATGCATTTATTATTATTGATTAATCAAAAAGGCAAACTATCACTGAGTATCCTTTCATAAAAATTCTTGCTATTTTTAAAAGATCGATAGTTTTATTTATTATAACAACATTTTTGTCTTTTTTTAATATTTTCTTTAACAATAACGTAGTTCTTTGACATGATAGCAAACAATTAGTCATAAATATCCCTTGATTACTCAACTAGGTCACGTTTTTTATATTTAGCTTGGTTGGAGCATAATTTTAGCTTTTTGATGTGAAAAAAAACATTTTGTTTTAAATGTCCCTAGTTACTCAGCTATATTATATCTCTCACCTGGTTACCAACTCTATTCTTAACCCAATTTTTTCAAAAAAGGCTAGCCAAATAGTTATTTTATTTAACACACTTTTTTTTTGAACCTACCTCATTTCTTTTTAGTCAATTATTCTCATGAAAGTGTACTAATAATGCCTACCAATTCAATTGACTATAATTATAAATGTATACTAACAAAAGTCCTAAAGTGAAAAATAGGTGTCATATCTTAATTAACATACTTAATCATCCTAAAAACACTTAAAACACAAAGTTCGTAAGTTACTATGCCTTTACAAGTCAAATGATAATGCTCAAAGCTAAACTAATTTCATCCAACTCTTGTTATTGACATATTCAAACATAAGCAACAAATTATTTTCACTATGTCAACCTAATAAAAAAAAACTATACAATTGTAAATTCACAGAAAATTGCTATATACAAACGCAAAATTAACACACATATGATATGTACAATTCTTTCCACATTTGGACAACACATTGTCCTCAATGTGAGAAATGCAAAAAACACATAAAGTAAAATAAAAATGGCAAGAAATAATAAAAGGAAAAGGTTAAGTGCACAAAACCACCCCTTAAGTAGATTGAGGTGGTGATGGCGTTGGTGACAAAATTAGGAGATACCATTGGCCATGAAAATTTAGCAATTCACTCCTTACAAAATAAACAAAAAATAAAATAGAAAAGATGATAAAAGAAAATAAATAAGAAATCAAAATTATTAGGTTGCCTCCCAAGTAATGCTTCTTTCACGTCACTAGCTTAACGTGCTCTTCACATTTTTTCCCAACTTGGGTCAATTATGAGTGACTTGTATCCAACTGTGTCGCCTAATTTTAGTTTAGTAGCTTGTAAATAAGTTACAAAATGCAAGGTAATTAGAAAGATATAATTAATCAAATTGAGAATTCCAAATAAGTTCAGTAATGCCCTTTTAAGAAACAAATTATCAATAAAATAGAAAATAATAAAACTCCCTGAATCATCTATTGATTGACCTGTTTTGTGACAGTCAATATTGTAATAAATCGCAAGTAGACGATGTGGCTGTAGCTAGTACTGACAAGTATGAGTCAATCCTATGAAGACTATGAATACTAGTTATCATCGTTCCCCTATTATTTAGCCTAGGGATTGATATTATATTTTTAATAAAAAGAAACTAAAATAAAATAAAATAGGAAATAATAATGAACATAGAGATTGTGGAATTCACTTAGAAAACTATGATTATCAGAAATTAGTATCTAGGCTCGAATCCCCTTAAAACCTTAACAGATTGATCTTTTATCATGAAATTATTTGTTGATTAATTAGACAGTGAAGACTCCTATGGTATGCTAGTAGCCAACCTTGAGTCTATTAACAAATTATCCTAAGGTCTCTGACCGAATTACTTAGGTTAAATCTTATAGGATTGCATTATTGATTTATAAACCCCTCTATTAGGTTTGACCCTAATCTGGAGGATTTATGTCATCCTATCTCTGAGGTTGCAATCAACTCCTTCTAATTTCTGTAGATCTATTAAACTAAATGTAGTCCCAAACTTTGAAATCAGGTAATTACCCCTTCTAGTACTTTTCCTTCTCTTCTCGTTTAGCTTTCTTGATTCACCAACTAAAAATACCACAAATACATATCTCAATCCCAATTCCAACCTTATAATTCCATCTCTTCAGGAGAAAAGCAAGAAAAGATAAAGATGAAGAGAAAAACTACTAACTTTTACCTTGGTTTCTACCATGGATTAACGTGATTCCTTACATGCAAAATAGTGTGATGAACAGAAAATGAGAAGAGGAAAATTTGGCATTCAAAACCCTCAACGCATGTCCCTCTCTCCTCTCTTACATGTCCATTTCATGACACATATGCGTCCATCCTAAAGGAAACACATGCATTAATCCTATCGGTCTATGTGTTGATTTTAGAAAATTGCACATTTGGTCCTTCTTCTTCCTTTAATTCCCACATTGGCATATAACGTCAATGATTGATTTCATTCTAGTCCATATGTCATGTCTAAGTATGTATGTCTATGTTGAAACGAACAAATTACTAATTTACCTATGCCTTTTACATTAAGTACCATTATGTCCCTTACTATGCTTATACGCACTTAATTCTTTATGTTCACTTCTTAATAAACCCTAGATATGCTATAATACTTCTAGAGTATATGATGGGGTCTTATATTTCTCTCCCTCTTAAAAAGAATTTCATTCTTGAAATTCATACATGTATTGAATACCTGCGAGTACTGAGTTCTCATCATCGATTTAGGTTCCTAAGTTGCCTCTTCAATGCCATGATGTTACTAGAAATTTGTTTCATCTTTCTTCTTTAGTTCATTATTTTGTGAATTATTTTTTAAAATTATTTTGTGAATTATTTTTGTACAAAACCAACAAAATTATTTTTCTCATATTTTCAGGTTAAAATTATAATGGAGAATATGGGATTGTCAAAAAAAGATTCAATGAACTTAACATCCTTTACTCATGGTAAGTTTAAGCTAGTATGGAATTATATTTCTCCTTCTTAAACATATGATAGGAATATCGAATAGAATTGTATGTTTAATGGTAGAGTATTTAAAGAAGGAGGAATTTATATAATGAAAGGACACCTTGCTAGTGTTAAGGGTAATATTGCTTGTTGAAAAAAAAAGTATCATTTTATGTATGTGAGAGGATTGCAAATTGTTTACAAAAAAGTAAAAAAAAAAGGCTCATAATATATCTTTTTGAGATGATGAAGCACCACAAGTATTAGATAAAGGAAAAAAGGAAAGCTATTATGGACATTGATTCTTAATTTCCTCTAAGAACTTTTCTTGGTTTTCAACCTAGTCCAAAAAGAGTTTTGGTTGACAAGGATTTTGTTTTGCGATGTAAAAGAGCAACGACTAGATGGTTCTATCATTTATGTATTCCTTTAAATGCTTTAAATTCACCATATTTTCAAGAAGCAATAAATGCAAAATTAATGATAAGTATAAGATATAAGGTACCTTCTTATTATGAGATTCATGTGTCCTTGCTTTAAGATTTTAAAAAATATCAGTTAATTCTGGATACATATAAGCCTAGTTGGGAATCAACAGGATTCACTATTATGACAGATGGGTTTATTGGTCAAAGACAAAGAACCTTAATTCATTTATTGGTTTATTGTAATATTAGAACAACTTTTATCAAGTATATTGATGCTTCTCATATTGTAAAAACTACTAATGCTTTACTATAATTATTTTATGAAATTACTGAGGGGGTTGGAGTAAATAATGTTGTGCATTTTGTTACAGATAATGTAACTAATTATATATTACCTTGGTACTTATTAAAATCAAAGTATGAGCATATTTATTAGTCTCTATGCGTAGTTCATTATATAAATCTTATTTTAAAATATATTGGTGGTATGAACCATATTTCTATTATTGCTTCACACTAATCTAAGATCAACATTTTGTGTATAATCATATGAAATTTCGGTTTTAGTTAAGAAAGCAAGAAGATTGAGTTGAGATTGTGCGTCTCGTTGCTACCAAGCTTACAACTACATTTATTGCTTTGAAAAATGCTTATGAACATAAACAATTAATTCAAGGTTTATTGATAAGTAAATACTTTTCAAGTCATAAGTTATCAAAGAGTATAAAAGAAAAAGAAGTTTGTGCTATTATTCAAGATAATAAAATTTGGGATGCTTGCTTGATCATTGTGAAGATTGTATCTCTGCTTATAAGAATGTTGGGGATTGTTAAATCAGATGAGAAGCAATCTTTGAGGTATATACATATTATGGTATGTATAGAACTAAAAAAAAAATCTTTTTAAATGGAAGGAGAATAGATATTCTTGACCAATTATGGAATAAGCATCTTACTCAAAGGATCCACTTAGCAGCATATTTTTTCAATCTTTATTACTTATATTGTTGGACCCCGATTTTTGAGTAAAATTTAGAAATATTAAGTGAAATTAAATGAGTGGTTTTATATATGTATTGTGAAA
>JANITW010000006.1:34764589-34775238 GCA_027564335.1 Erythroxylum williamsii | reverse complement strand
TTTCACAATTCCCATCAGTGACGGCATGTTACAATTCTCCCCTCCTAACAAAAATTTCGTCCTCGAAATTTCATATACTATTGATCCGGAAGGCAGGGGAATCTTTTCGATCATTAACTTTCTAATTGCCACTTATATCGCTATACGAATAATTTCTGCCACTTAACTAAAATCAAAACAATCAATGAACCACTCACTTTTCTTAAACTCTACACTGTCTTACTGTTTCCTCAAAATTACTCGCAATTCGTCACTTTCAATGTCAATAACACATATATCGGATCATAACCACATTTCCTAATCCTGTCTAAGTAACACTTTAAATCCGAATGATCTTTTACTGAATTCCCAATCCATAGTTCTAATTACACCACAGTCACATAGAGACCACTATATAACCATTTATCTCTGTCTAAGTGTATCTTGACCGAGGCGACACACTTTGAAGCATTTCATTCATCGCTTATTAAATTACATCTCTTTAATGTTAAAAAACTAATCTCATAAGATTCCATAACCTCAATAATAATCAACTCGTCTCAATTTCATTATCTTGGATTGCTTAATCCGCATTACAGATTCATTTCACTTGTCAACGCTATTCAAATGGTGCCACCAATATAACAATTGATATAGCTAAAATCAATCTAGACTATACATCAATTTCATGTCCCCAAGAACTCTAAAATTATTAGTTTCACATTTATCTAAAACAGCCAATTCTGTTGGTTAACATACATATAATCATTCGATTCCACATCTAAACCTTCAATTCCTCTTTTTATGTACACTTACTCAAACATCAGGCTCGGATCGTTTCTTGCAATTTCTCTAACAGTTCTTTAGTGGGTAAAACCCATATTTCTTAATCGAACTATACATATTACTTTCCTCAACAATTGGAGTCAGTTTCAATTCCTCGATAAGGTTCACAATTTCTAATTCCTCAATCCAGATGTTGCCAATTTCCTCAATCTAGATGTTGCCAATTTTTTTTTTTACACTCATCAATCATGTGACTCATACGTTTTTCCTCAAACCTTTAACAATTTCTGGATACATACAATATATATCAGTTCTAAATAACTCCAAATTCCATATATATGTTCCTTACAATTTCACATTTTATTAACACCCCTATCGTCATTAAGTTTCCCAATGTACCATGTCCGAATACTATTTCATCCACCAATTTATTTGATCAAGCCAAGATTCACTCTTATGAAACTTACATAATACAAATTTCCTCAACTGTGCCAATTAATCATCTTCACTTTTTAAATGCATTTAATCGATCATCGATCATCTATACTTATAATCACTATCCACTCTAAACACAATTGAGACACTTTGCTCTTCAGTAGTATAATAAACTCCTTATACCCATGATTAATTCATATAATTCTCTAAGTATCGAATGTCTCCAATGAGGAACAAATTTCTTACAATTTTCTCAATTTTATCACAACATATTCTGACACATGTTCTTTTACCCTAATTTCTCCACATAACCCTGTATTGTCGTCATTACTAACTGGGTTGATATCACATTTAACAATTTCACTTGCACTTTATGAACATGTTTACACAAATACAACACCTACTTGCTTCCATACCTCTGTAGGGATGTCATCTGATCCTACTGCCCTTCCGCTCTCCATTCAAAACTTTTGTAATTTTGTCCCTCGTGGTCCTCCCTCAAGAGTACCCGTTTAGATATAGTCCCAACCTAGTGGGTTCCCCTAACGCTATGTTGACTAATATGTCTTCATTATATAGACTATGAAAGCAGCTCTTCTACCTCTGCTTGATGACTTGGGCGTCTTTGAGTACTTGTTCTTCTTCGTTATGTATACAGCAGACTTGGTTGAAGTCCGCTGTCTTACGTGCCCTATCTCTCGTTATCTTGGAAATTCTTTATGTTCCTTTGACCGTATTCAAATCCCAATACATCTTCTCATAAACTTCTCCTTTAGCCACTGTGATAATCTTCTTCGCCTTCTGTAAACTGTATCTTTTTCTCTTTAATAAAAAAAATAATCTACTCCGCCTCTATTGCACTTACTAACAGATCTTTACAAGCTCCTTTTTTTTCTTTGACCGTCTCCTAGATCTCGTCTGATTACCACCATGATTCCATTCGGCCCCATTCCTAATAATAAGTTGTTTCTTTATTAATTGAAAAAATTATATATAATAGATAAATATTTTCTTTAATTCAATGCCGGGTTTGAAAATCAGTAAATTACGAATTTAAGCCTTATTTTGTCGGCACGAAAACCAAGCCTTTAACGGCTGTATTAAGTTCTAACCGGCATACCTGAAACCCTAAAATCGAACAGTTAGTCCACCATAAGATAGTAACAAGAATTCACTCTCTCTACCCCTGTCTCTCCGTGTACGTGGACAATGGCAGAGAGAGGCGAAGTCAAAGTCATCACCGTGGGAGGTAAGGGCTCTTCCCTCTCTTCTTCCTCCGTTTACTCTGTCGCCACCCGCCGTTCCCAGCTACGCATCGACTCTTCGGTCCTTGATAAACTCTCCAATCACACCCAGAACCCTAACCCTCTCAATCAACCCCAGTTCCCATTTCTCAAGTCCCTCACTCCTATTGAAGTTCGCGCCTCTCTTACCTTTCTTCTCATTAAGCTCATTCACTCCTCCAATTCTGCAACCGTTCTTTCTCTCATATGTGATACTCTGAATTCGGAATCGGAAACCCTGGATTTGAACTGCATTGGATTGACTGAAGACTCCGTCTTGTATGGAATTTGTGCAATTCTGGACCATGAAGCTGCGGCTTTGACATCAATTGTTGACGCGGTCGCTGCATTGTCCTGTGAGGCTGTGAAGGGTGATTTGTCGGCTTTCAATTTGACAGACGGAGGGGATGGTCATGTTGACAAGGATAGAGTAGGGGTAGTTAGTGACATCAAAGTGTTGGTCAATGGGTCTAAGTTAGTGGGAAAAATTCAGAGTGAGTGGTTGTCCAAAATTCCTAAAATTAATGGGAAACTGAGGGAAGTGGTGAAGGCATTACATTCTATGACGCGAGCAGAGTTTAATTCTGGTTTCAGAAGTGGAAAACATGGAGATGGGGAGGCAGTGGGCACAACCGTAATTTCCTTCGCTGTGGCACTCCGGAATTTGGCTAAATGCAGTTTATGTCGGGCCAAAATGAATTTGGATGTGGTAGGGAGGGAATGCTTGAGAAATAGTTTGCTGGCTTTGTTTGATAAGAACTGCCCTAGTGAAGATGTTCTGAGAAATGCTTTTAAGTTGGTTATGGATTTACTTAATGAGGAAAATTATGGGAAATTGGTGCATGAAGTGAATGCTTTGTTGGGAATTGTGTGGAAGATTGTTGCTTGGGAGGGTATGACATCGTTAGTTGCACTTGAGGGAGAAGAGCTTCTGAGTGCAAAGAGTAGTGATAGCATTGAAGTCGATGGCAGAGATGCCGATGTTGAAAAAACAAGTGAGAAGAGAAAGAAGAAGGTGGTTTTAGGAAAAGGAACTAGTGTGATTGTGCATTTTGTTAAGGACTCGTTGCGGAGAAAAGATCATGGTTCTGGGGAGGGCTTGGAGTTATTAGAGAAATGGGTAGAGGCCCTTTTGTTGTTTTTTGACCCAAAGGGACCAGAGTTTGATGCTTTGACATATAAAGTGAAAGAGATTGTGGAAAGCAATGAGACGAGAAGGCTTCCCAAGCTTCCTAAGGTAATATTTTGTATACTTGTGACACTCAAAGCATGATATTTTGTTCTGTAACATTGTATTTCAAGTACTCTTCAAAAGGTATGATAGTTGATTTTGCGAGTTCAGCATGTGAGAGGAATTTTATCACAAGAGCATATTACTTGTTCCATGACCTTGTTTATTTCAGTGATAGAATAAACATTCTTGACATCATAGACATTCCTCAAGTTAATCAATAAAAACTATTTGAGCTTTTTTTTTCCTTATTCTATTGTAGAAATCACTAGTGGTGGCAAAAGTTGGTGGATAGTCATCACCACTACTTAAAACAAGCGAGAGTTTGTGGTTGGAATGTTGTACATTAAGTTGGTTCTTATATGATTTAGCTGATATTGTTTATTACTTATCATTCTTCCTTTTTCACAACTTTTGGATTTTGACTTGGTTTTGGGAGTCCACATTTCATGTTAATTGACTAGCCAACAATAGTAATACTTGTTGTATACATCATTATGATATTCTAGTCCTTTCCATTTTGATACCATTGTTGTGTTTGAGAAATCCTAATGATGACAGTATCATCTTAGTGTTTTTTCATATGTGATGCGGTAGTTATGATGGTCAAATTACTTGATCTCATACATCTTTTGGGTTGAATGTTCTCCTTGTCTAATTTTATTCTAAATTTCAGGGTACACGTGATTTTGCAAAGGAACAAATGACAATTAGAGAGAGAGCATTTTCAATTATAACCGAAGTTTTCAAGAGACATGGTGCCACAGCACTTGATACTCCGGCTTTTGAATTGAGAGAGACACTTATGGGAAAATATGGGGAGGATTCAAAATTGATTTATGATCTTGCTGATCAGGTAATAAATGGTTGTAACATCTTATTATATTAATTTATTGTTTAATGTTCTTGTTTTTAACTTTTTATGTTGATGTTGTGATAGTCATAAATGTAACTTTCTTCTTTTGGAAAAACTAAAAGAGGAAATATAAGTTGAAGTTCCTATTTGGACTTGTTTTCTTGGGTGATTGTGGACTCCTTGTCCGTTTAGTTTCTCTAGGTACTGCTACTTCTATCATTGGAAGATATACCTTTTTTTTAACCAAAGAGCATATATTTCTTCTAATTGAATTGAGATTGTGCATTTGGCCCAATTTCATGGAACAACAAAGTTTTAGTGTTTTGTTATTTTTGTTTGTTTTAATTAATTTCTGTTAGTCATCAGCAAATATTTTTTGTCTTTTGCTGATTGGACTTGCAATTGTAACTTTCTATTATTCAGTTGTTTCCTTTTTTTTCCCCCCGACAGCGGACCTGATTAGTTCCTCAATAGTATCTAGCTTTTAAAAGCCTATAATTATTTTTTTGCTATTGCAGGGTGGAGAGCTTTGCTCCCTGCGATACGACTTAACAGTTCCATTTGCTAGGTATGTGGCAATGAATGGGATCACTTCTTTCAAAAGGTATCAAATAGCAAAGGTTTACCGAAGAGATAACCCGTCTAAGGGAAGATATCGTGAATTCTATCAATGTGACTTTGATATTGCTGGTCAATATGAAGACATGGGGCCAGATTTTGAGATCGTTAGAATTTTAACCGAATTGCTTGATGAGCTCGATATTGGAGATTATGAGGTGTTTGTACCAACTATGTTGCTTCCTCTTCATTATGTTCATATGGTTGACTATGTTTTGTTTTCATCTTCATGATTATTGATATTGGCATCTGTAGCTTGTAGCACAACCCCTAGCATTAAATGACATAGTCGCTTTGCAAAAGGATGAATTAGGTTTAATAGAAGCTAAAATTGCAAGTGGAAGAGAAGGGAGAAGAAGAGGATTATGTTTGAGTTATCAAACTATTTATACTTCACTGAAATTGATAGGCTGAGAGTAGCGTGCTTGAATTAGCTCTTCAAATCTTAATATGGAACCTTATTTTCCTTCAAGATTTCTATTCTTGGTAGCAATATTTTAATGAGTGAAGCTATTCTAAACTCTTGTTGTTCCTAATTGCTTCTTTAACAGGTGAAATTGAATCATCGGAAGTTGCTGGATGGTATGCTTGAAATATGTGGAGTACCACCTGAAAAATTTCGTTCAATATGTTCAAGCATTGACAAACTAGACAAGCAATCATTTGAACAAGTTAAAAAAGAAATGGTAAGTGCAAGTGGTAATATATAAACAAACTTGGTATATGCTAATTGCTTATGTTTATGGCTAGTTTATTGTAATCAGTCTCTTATTTACTTCATTATGAGAACATCTGTGGCTGGTTCTTATACATTGATTTACAAGTACTTGATTGGGCATGAGATAGTTTTTTGACTGAGTCTCAATGTGTGTGAGTTTCAGTCATTTGGACAGTGGGTTGAATAGCTAATGCATAATAGGTTTATGAATATGCCTATATGTGTTTTCTAGAGAGTTAAGTTTTAGAATGGACGAAAGAATTAAAGTGTCTCCTTATCTATGGTGCCTACTTATTCTTGCTTTTATTTTTTATTTTGTTTACAGGAAGGCTATTGTTTTCCTCACAATTGTTTCTTTCTAATTTATGAGCTTCTTGGGTTCTAACGAGAAAAGTTAGATGGTCGGCATTAAGATGGAATCCTGAACTTTGAGCATCTGTTATCAGCTAAAAGTTTAAAACACTAGTATTGGTTTAAGTGCACATGTTACTTCATAATTAGTTGTCTTTTTTTTCAAAAATAAGAGATTTCGTTAATAAATGGTTATATACAAAGTCTGCATCTGTTCTAGGATAATACAAAAAACACTAGATTACAATGTCATATGGGTCCTGGTGATCAACTTAGTCCAATGCCCATCTCCTCCTCATGTTGGTGGATAAGTTATCCACAATTCCCCTAGCTAGCATGTTTATTCTGGTTTGGAGAGTAATCTCCTGTAAAACCAGCTCTGCACCCCTTCTTTGTTGTTTGAAGATCTTGCAATTCCTTTCTTTCCAAATGTCTTGAGTACTTTGTAATCTGCCAGAGTTTTCATACTCATTGTCACTAACCAATTAATTGTTTCCTCCCATGAATTTGCTGAACAATAGTTATTCAGGATTGCTTGCAGCCCTCTCTAGATCTTCCTTGTGTAACTGCACTTGATCATGATATGTTTCAAACTTACTATACACTACAAAGCTCACAGCTCAATGAATTATTGGTAATCTTAAGTTTTTCCTTCATAGGTAGTCCACCCCTCATCCCCATTCAAAAAATAAATGAATGTGCAGGTCTAATATCCTTATCCCACACTAATTATGCCTAGTTCACTCTAGTTTGTTGTTCATTCTGCATAAAAATTTTGCTAGTTCTAGTGTTGAACTCACATGATTTTTCAACTATCCACTTGATTTCATCTTATTTTATCTGTCGACATCTTGGTGCTTGATCCAATGTGATTTCTGCACCCCTGTTGCTGTGGTATGACCAAATTCACTGATTATTTCTTGTTGAGCTGCTCATTTTTGTTTCAGGGTTCACCGCCAGTCTCAGATGTTGTAGCCCTTCCACTTTGTATAGGGGTCCCCTGTAATGCCAATAGTACTAGGAATATGTTTTGTTACCATCCCCAATTTTATGGAACACCAGGCTTTGCATCTATTGTCTTGTGCTTAGGATTTGCTTGAGTATCCCTGACATGTCTTGCTTTTGCTTCAATGTCCAAATGCTTTTATTTTTAATGAACACATTATGTATCCTTTTCGCCCATAAGTCCTTTTTGCTGCACTACCACTAGAGATTGTTAGCTAGGCAGGCTTTATTAAGCTCCCTTGAATAGTGTAAACCCAATCCCCCCTGCTTCTTTGGTTTGCATATTTTTCTCCAACTAATCTTTGCTTTGCATCTACCTTGTTGTTGGCCATTCCATAGAAACTCCTGTAGTCTCCTATCTACTTCCTTGAGTATACTTTTGGGTATGGGTAGATGATTAAGCCAGTAATTTGTGACATTACTCAGAATTGATTGTATTAGTAGAAGCCTACCTCCATAGCTTTGGAACCTATTTCTTTATTGGTTTATCCGTCCGTAATTGGAGTCTAGCATTGGTTTACAGTCAGCTGTACTAACTCTTCTTTGTGAGATTGGTACTCCTAAGTACTTAAATGGTAAACTTCTTTGTTTATTCCCATGTCTCTTACTTTGTAGGCTGCTTCCCTTTCCAAAAGGTAATAGCAACTCTTCTTAGGGTTGTACATCAGCCCTGACATCTTTTGGAATTCCTCAAAGGAATGCATGAGTGTATTAGTGGAGTTTCTCTCTGCCCTGCAAAACAACAGCAAGTCATCTGCAAAAGCTAGATGGGTCAGCTTCGTGCCTTTACATCTGTGATGGAATTGGAATTTAGGATGTGTTCTTGTCTTCCTTGCTAGGAGTGTAATCAGGGCCTCCACGTAGAGAACAAATAGGTAAGGGAACAGGGGGTGCCCTTGCCAGAGAACCCTCCTTGCTTTTATCAGTTTGGTAGGTTCACCGTTCACCAAAATAGTCGTTGAAGTGGTGGTAACACACTCCTCTACCCAATCCTTGAACAAATCTGGAAAATCTGCAGCTTTCATGATATTAAAGAGGAAGTTCCAATTAATTGAGTCATATGCCTTGGCTAAACCCACTTGTACTACGCAATTTTTCATTTTCTTCTTTGAGTTGTACCCTTCCAGTAACTCTTGGCATAGGAGAATGTTGGTGCTTACTGACCTCCCTTTTATGAATGGATTTTGCTTAGGGTTGACTATTTTTTCCAAGCTTGATCTTAACTTGTTAGTCAAAATCTGTGTGATTATCTTGTATAGGAAGTTGTAGCAAGCGATGGGTTTGAATTGCTCAAGTCTTTCTGCATTACTTTGTTTAGTTATAAGACATATATATGTCTTGTTCCACTCCATGAGGATAGCTTTCTTTTGGAAGAACTCTTGAACTGCTCCTACAATCTCTTCTCCCAATATGTCCCTGTTTTTTTGAAAAATTCTTCCATTATATCCATTAGGCCCTGGGGACTTAGGTTCATAGAAAAAACATCATCCTTTATCTCTTCCCTAACTTCCTTGGTCAATTGTCTCTTGTTGTCTTCATCAACCTTCTTGATTCCTGCGATCACCATCTCTAGGTCCTTGTGTTTCCAGCCTGCCTCATTTACCAGCACCTCAATGGTGTTCTGTTCCTCCTTGCAGGAATAGAGCCCATATAATACCTTGTACATCTCTTACCGCCCTTTAACCAGGTCATTCTAGATTTCTGTCTCAGTAGTATATTAATATTCATCAAGATTTGGTTGTATTTAGAAACTAGCTCAGCCTCTTCCTTAGTTGCACAACTTCAGGACTTGCAATTAGTCTCTTTTAGCACTCCTTTAGCTCTACTCTTCTCTATTAAGATTCTTTATTCTTAAGTAAGCTTGAGTCTTAACCAAACTAGGACAATATAGCTGTCCCAGTTAAATTTACTTTTGCTGCCTCTTTCATGTGAACACTAATGGGACAAGTGAACTGTCTCGCAACAAGTCCCACTCGTCATTCCACCAAATTAAAGCTCGTGGTTCAGTGACCTGCCCTCTTTTGTTATGTTTATAAACTTTAAGCTGTTTTGAACCGTTCCAGTTCCAGCACGTGGTACTGAGGTTTTTTTCATGTTCACACTCTAATTCAAGTATTACTTTCCTTTTGAAAATATGTTGATTGTATTTGTTTACCAAAGCAATTTCCCTTCCCTGTATCTTGACAAATGGTTTTATCGCGGCATATGTATAGTTTATGTGCTTGTGTGAATTGCTACAAGTGGTATGAGTAAATAATGCTATAAATTATGGATCAGTGTGCCACCACATTGGTGAATGTTGGCAATGAAAACTCACTACCATCTCTATTATCATTGTCAGTATTTTTCTTAGTGGTAGTCACCATGATGATCATTATCATTCTTGTTATGATGATGATGGTGGTGATGATGTCAAGCATCTTTTGTGTTTCTGTCTACTTTGGCTTTCTTTTTTAATTTCTTTACTGTCACTTGAGGACTCGTGTTTGTTTAACTAAGTGTCATCCAACTCTTTTCTTATATTACTTGAGTACTCATTCTCCATTAGTGTTAATCATTAGACTTACTCTTTAGTAAATTATTATCGGTAAAGAAACTCAGCCACAAGTTTTGTAAGGTTTTTGTTATAGTGATTATTCAGCTATTTTTATGTTTAGTTTTGAGTTTTGTCCTATTGAATTTGATGATTAAGTCCTGTACTTCCCTGGTTTTTTAAAAAAAAATCCTAGTTTCTGTCCTTTCCATTGTCACTTTAAGTACTCATTTCTTTCTCCTCTACTGCTCCTTTTTCTAACTGTTCACTGTACTGCATCTCTCTTTGTTTGGTAATGTGGCTTTTCTTTGGACGTGGTTTAGGTGGAGGAGAAGGGCTTAAATGAGGAGACAGCTAAACAAATCGGTAGCTTTGTCAAAGAAAGGGGATCGCCAAAGGAATTGTTATGTAAGCTGAAACAGGAGGGCAGCAAGTTTTTTGAAAATGCTTCTTCAAAGCGTGCCTTGGACGATTTAGAGATTTTGTTTGATGCTCTAGAGATGTCAAAATGCATTGATAAAGTTGTTTTTGATCTTAGTCTGGCGAGAGGGCTTGATTACTACACTGGAGTGATATTTGAAGCTGTCTTCAAAGGGACTACACAGGTGCAAATTCACTGATTCTGCCATATGGACTTTTTTTGGATAGAGTAGCTATATTTGAATCATGTGCAACTTGAATGTCAATTTTGTAGTGTGTAGTGGTCAGAAATTTGTGCATCTTATGCATGCTGTTAAAGGCAATACAGGTATAGTTTATCATATAGGTTAATATTACTGCACAGAGTAAAGGGGAGAGATGGCCTTAAAAAAGGAGCTTAGCTTATAACTCCAATTGAGCTTGCTTTTGTCTAA
>JANITW010000006.1:34743895-34757528 GCA_027564335.1 Erythroxylum williamsii | reverse complement strand
ACTAATGTAAAGATTGCTTCCTAATAGGACCAAATACAACAAAATATTCAGCGACAATCTCAGGAGGAACAACCTGTAGACGAGACTTAGACATATCTTGATGTCGTGGGTGATAGGGACCGTCGTGGAAGAATATTTGGCCTAGGTTTATATGCAAACACCTGTTATTCGCGCTCTTCCCTGTCCAATACAGCAGCATCTGCTCGGCCATCGCAAAGTTATGAAATATCCGAGCTCCGGGCCACAGTGGATACATTGAGGGAGCAACTAGTTAATCAATGTATGAAGCATATGGAGGAGATAGCTAAGATGAGAGAAGAGATGAATCTGAAGATGAGTGAGAAGATGAGGGAGGAGTTGGAGCAGGTATCAAAGATCAGATAGTCGATGGAGTAGATAGAGCAGGCAACTAAGATGAGAGAGGAGATAGAGCGGCTTGCTAAGATGAGAGCGGAGGTAGAGCAGATGATTAAGATGAGAGAGCAAATAGAGCAGATGACTTAGCTTAGGCAGGAGATGGAACAGTTAAAGAGGAGGGTTAACAGTTCAGAGCATCCACGATCACCACGACATTAGCTTATCCTTGTCATTTGTTTTCAATTAAAAAACATAAGATTTGTTCTTTGTTATTTTTTAATTATTAAATTAAATACTTTATACGTTATATTATTAATTATTTTTCTCATTCATCAAATTATATATACAAATTAATATATTATGAACAAATAATACGTAATACAAATAAATAAATTATATATATAATATAACATTGTTATAACAATAACGTAACAATAGAATAAAAAAAATACTCAGTTCTTACCGACTTAAAAATATTCCGTGGAAATGTTGAAGAGATTTACTAACGGTAAACTCAACCGCCGGCAAATTCGTTGAGGTTACGTTCGAATCACCGACGGAAATTAGTTCATTGCTAAATTTCACCGACAGTTTCTTACTTGACATCTTTCGTCGTTAAATTGATTTCGACAACAAGTGACCGTTGCTAATACCGTTGGTAAAATACCGATAGAATTTTACGGTCGATAATTTTAACTACGATACCTTTAGCGACCGATTTTTCGGGCACCAAATTCTGTCGATGATAAAATTTACTGACGAAAATGTCTCATTTATAGACGGAATTTTCCATCTGTAAATTGATTATTTCTTGTAGTGTGATAGTTAGTCATAAAAAAATTATTACTAAATGTCTTTTAACTTTTTTAGCGTTGAGGAAGACCCTCAAATTTGTGGACTGAAATCAAGGAACAACGATTTGAGGTTGATAGAAAATTTTGATATGATGTGGTTGAGACGGAGTCCTGAGAGCATAATCTACAGACATGAAGGATGCGGCTTAAAAAGGGACGGTTACTTTACAAAAAGCGAAAATTTACATTGGTTTTAGGATCTATGTTTTACTTTTGCCTCCTAATCATCCTTAACAAGTCTCCATTTGTTGTTTGAGAGAAGACCAATAATGCTTCCCTTTTCCCAGTGCCACTTTTGGTCATCCAAGTAGTATTAGCTGATCACTTTCCCTGTAATTCTTCTACCGTAAAAGTGAACCAAGTTGAAGATCACTCTGTCGCCACCATGTGTACAGTGTCCTTATTGCTTTTCCATTTGACGATGTTGTGTGAGTTGAAGTCGTCAAAAACAAACTTTGATCAGCTATGCAACAGGACCCAATGCCAAACAATATCATTCCGAACTTTACGCTTATCAGGAAGATGAAATTATATTCAAGCAATATGATTAATTTTTTATTAAAAGGAGTTTAAAGCAACAATTGTGAAAATTATTATTATTAATTTCATTCTAAGAATTATATATAATGAACTGAAATTAATTTTATCCAATTGGCATAATAAATATTTAAGGGTACATAAATCTGTACTAAAACAAATCGATTAAAAGATATCATTCGATTCTTGCAACGCTCAAGAGAAATAACTTTGTTTAATAGGTAGAAGTTTGGATGATTCGAATTACTACGTCGATGCTTCAATTCCTAGGCTTCACACCAACATGGAATTAAAAATATATAAGCTCATGCTGACAAATGTGTAAGGTTTTTGAAAATCACTAATAACAGGTACCGAATCTAAATTATTCAAAGACGTAGCTATTCCTATTTCCCCCTTTTTTCTCCAATTAATTTAATGCTAGTCGAGATGGGTAAAGAATTAAGATGTGGACATCAATTAGACATATTTAAATGTATGAATAAATAATTAGTTCCCCTCATCAAGCTCTTACATTAATTTGTTGTCACTACTTATACTTACCATAGGAACATTGTGAAATCAATAATTATAGAGAATGGACAACTAAATACATCATTTATCTTTGATCCAAATGGAAGGAGATAACAGAAAGCAGAATACCAACAACGTACTGAACTTGGACGTGTATATAATATATATATAGTACATATATAATTACGAAAATGTCAAACTGGTAAATATTATATCATGTAATAAAACTCCACAAATTTATGTATTTAGTACGGGGGAACAGAACACACATGAAATGATGACTTGGCCATAGGTTTTATATTAAATTTAAAACTAGGGTTCAACGTTTTTCAGGAGACGAAGCCCTGGGAATAAGATGGTCAGTTGCATCCATCAACAAGTGTGGAGTGAGGTGTGAGGAGATCGTCCCATCCTGGCACTGGGGCTGTAGTTTCCATGCCATCTGAAGACCATCCAATGTGTGTCACATGTTTCACATCTGTCGGAACTCCTATCTCCATTTCCAGTTCCTCATCCATGTCTTCTTTGTAAGCTTGGACAACATATATACATGTAAAGCTAATTATTACTTTGATCCTAAAATGGAAAAAGCAAAGAGATAAAATTCAAAGAAGAGGATACATTTGTGTACTGGTAGGGATTATATTTGTATATGTTTAGGCTCACCAAATAATTGAGACAAGGTCTTGAAACTTCTCAAGAGCCTATGAACCCCGGGGGATACGTTCGGCTTTAAAACAGTAGGGAATTTCAATGCGCTCTCAGTCTGAGTACGACTAGGTGAACTTTCTTCATCTTCTTCTTCTTCTTTTCTTCCTTATCAACAATCAATAATATATATATAAAAGCAAAAGAAAACCAAATGAGCCTAAACGACCAAATAGATATAGCGATCGAGGGAAAACAAAAAAGGGATTAGAGAGAGACTTATTATTCTTGGGGTGTCTGGCTTTTTGTTTCTGGCGTGGTCGTGAACCCCAATAGCAACGCTTGATTCAGAGACACAGCCCATGGTGAAAGGAAGAAGAACAAGCCTTTCCATTCTGTCTCTCATAAAAATTTCCACCAACACTACCCCAAGTAAGAATTATAAGCATGATAGGGAAAAGGAAAAACATAAGAAGAATAGGTAGGATAAGGCAACAAGGTTGTTTGTTATAGTGGCTGATGTTCTTTTTACCTTGGTCATCAAGTGACTATAATTTGACGTATACTGGGAAGTCAAGGTAGACATAAGTTAGTTTGGTAGAGACCAGGAAAGCGATGGAGAGAAGGATGGTTAATTAGGGAAGGGACCGGGACCGGGACCGGGACCAAATTACAATTACATTATATATATATATATATATATTGCACTTGGACATTGCTCATTAAAAGATATATACATTAGGTAGAACTGCCATATCTTCAATTCATTCTAAAAACAAAGACAACTCGATCATGCATACCTTATTCTCCAAGTAAGTTTTGGATATCTATCCCCTTTTCTTTCTTTTTTCTTTTTGTTTACTTAATACTGACTCCATACCAAATTTTAGAGTTGTGCGTCACAAGCGATCTTGCCCTGTTGATTTCGAAGAAGGGAACCATGATGGGATTGATAGAATACACAGACTACGAGATGTAATTGTTGAGCGTAATTGAAGACAAAGGAACCATGGCAAAATCCAAAGGCTCATCCTTCATGATCCAAAAAGAATTTCAAAACCTAAGAAGAATCAATTACCATAATTACTAACTCCGACCTCGGATTACTACAAAATTCAGAACCTTCTATATATAGCAATCAACCAGAAAAAACCTTATACCACCATCCAAGAAAACTATAAAAAGGGTAATGTAATTATATCTCAATCTCAATTCATGGGTTAATATGAATCAATAGCATATAATATATTCTTTCCATGCCTGCTTCTAAGGTAACTTCTATATCACCCACTATCTAATCAAGTGAACTTATTGTAAATAAGTAATATAATAATAGGTAAGATACTGATCTCACGAAAAAGTAGCTAGTGTTTATAGAAAAACCTAATATTATCATCTAGTTTAAAATGTAACAAAAAGAAATATGACTTTAATGAATTTTTTAATAAAAATGTAAAATAAAATTAAACTTAATGTTAGATTTGATAATACCTAAGAAATAACTAATAAAATAATTAATCAAAATAGAATGTAATCGAATAATGTGTCTAGATGAGTATTTCGATCTCTTTGTAACACTTTCGCTTTCATGATTTAATTAGCCTAAAATAGATATCTTCTCTAGACCAACAGAACTTCTTAGACGCTAAGATTGAACTTTCTCCAACTACAACTATTTATTCTTCAATTGGTTAACTTGTATTTATGCTAAGTCCCGTTTGATTATATTAAGTTTTATGAAATCCTATAAAAGATTTTACCTTAATATTAGGAATATCATATATGTCTCCCTCGGGCACCTCATTAAACCCCTTTTATCTAAGTCACGTTTCATGTACAGGCAGACTCTTTCAAGTCATCCACATGTAAATTAAGATCATATTTAGATGTTGACATGAATAAGTTGACATTAAAAACAACAAAGATAGCTCATAGAAATATATATAATATTGTAAATTAAATTAAGTCAATCTATATAAAACAACAACTAGGATTTTTCTATTTAAAGATAGAAAAAGTATTTAGTTATAAAACATAATAAAAACAAAAATCAAATTAAAAGTATACAAATCATAATAGAAATAAACTAGACAAACTCCCTAATTTCGTTGTTAATTAGCTTGGTCTACTGAGATGAGGGCCAAGTTTGTCTAGACTATAGCCCCTCAACGTTTTATCTATACTACAGGAATTTAGTGTTTCTTTTGGGTGATAGATATAGCCTCTATCACGACTATATCTCCAAGCTACGGATCTAAATGCTTTCTATAAGATGAATAAACAATCTCTATCTCCTAACTCTGGATGGTATTGTTTTCTTTCTAACCTTCACATAATCTTCTACAATGCCATCGGCTCAAGTCCTAATAGTTACTGCACTTGATATTTTAGGGCACAAATTGACACATGAGCAAGGATCAGATTGTGCTCATCCAAGAATTATGAATTGCCTTGTGCTTTTACCCTACAATTCTTGGGTTATATTATCTAAATGTCCAATTGTGAAAAATTACCTAAAAGATCATAAAAAATAAATAAAATAAGGTAATTTAGCATTAAAATAAGAAAATAGTAAAAAACATATGCATACTTCATGAACATCAAATATTCTTTCATTGAAACTTTTTTTCCTTAAATAAATCAATTCCATCACTATTAACATAAAATGTGATAATTTAAGGAAATAATTTAATAAATCAATTGGAGTAATCAAGATGGTGAATTAAGTTGGAATGTTCATCAATTAGGTAGAATTTTAGATATTTGCATTAATTCCTAAATTAATTTAATTTACCTCAATAATACTTCAAACTTTGACTTAATTTTGAAAAATTCAACATAATATGTAAAGTAGATATTCATGAGAAAGATGTTTCAACTTTTAAACATTTTAATAACCAATTGAACTTTAAATTAATGAAGGAGCTTTTAAAGGATTACTTAAAAAACCTTTTCTTTAACACAAAACTAAATATCTTATCATGAGTGTTCCTACTTATTTGGTTAGGTTACTTTTTCAAATGGTTATTAACATCACTCTTTAACTTCATCTTTTTCACTTAGGTTAAATCCCTTGAAATAAATTAATTCATGCTTAATTATTCACATAAATTTTTATTTATCTATATTTTTAAAATGAGACATTAAAATTCTTAGAAAGAATTCACTTCTAACTCAAAGATATGTCTAATTGTAATAAAATTTATAAGCATAAGAAATAAAACCTATGAATTATTGATTCCCTCCCTATACTTGAGTTGTAAATTGTCTTCAACGCACCAAATATAAACAATCAAAATTAATCATTAAAGGATAATAAATAGAATAGGAGGAATAAAACATACAAGAAACTTCCCTAGCTTATAGTTATTATTTGTTGTCAAAAGTATTTATAAACATCAACTATATATTATTTCTACCTTATAAGAAAACAAAAATAAAGAAAACACATAAATAATCTAAACTAAAAAGAGCTTAACATTAAGTTAAGCTAAAGTAAAGTATAATTGTAAAAAAAAACATTGATAAAATAAAATTTTAGTTAAAGATTACAAGAGGAAGATTAGAATCTCCAAAATGTTCAAAGCTTAAAGGTTAAAAAAAAGTATATATATATATCTATAAGCACAATCTATAAAAAGCTAATCCTTATCATCATTATCCTCCTCTAGTGTTTTCAAAGATTATGGAATTAGCTAGAAGGATCCCATATGCAAGAAGAAAGTAGATAATTCTTTTTCTTTCCTAACTGCCTCAGTAAGTTGTTTAAAACCTAGCTTTAACTATGCATCAGTACATCAGGTCTACCCTCAACACTGCTTGATCAATCTGGATCGAGCACCCCTTGCAGACCTTACCTAAGGTAGTGGTACTACCTAGAGGTGTACTCACACCTCTAACCTGTACAGTAACAACTCCCTAGCACAATGCAGTCTACATGCCATATGCGGTGCGATAAAAGAGTGTGTGGATCCTGAATCTAGCAGTGTAAATGCTTCAAAACCAGGGATAAGAAGCACACATGCTACCACATCTGGGGAATCTTGGGCCTCCTACCTAGTCATTGCATAGACCCTGGCCTGGGACTGCGGTCGGCTGCCCCACCCTTCAGTCCTCACAACTGAACCCTCAGCTCTACCTCTGCCTCTACCTCGGACCCTCTGTCCAGATCCACCGCCTTGACTCTGTTGCACTGTGGTGTTACTCCCTGATCGCCCATTGACTGTAGACTGTGCTCCCAAAGTAGCAAGACAATCTCTAATCTGATGATCCATGGAGCAGCATTTAAGGCAAGCTCCAGTCAACCGCCAACACTCACTACTGTATCTCTTCTCGCAGTGCTCACAAACTGGAGCCTGAATCTGTCCTGTACCTCTACCACTACCACTGCCAGTCTGTGCAAACCTCCCTCTCTGCCCAAATCTGGACTGCCTAGATCCTCCCAGTGACCTGAAGGTTCTGCTCTGACGCTTGCTAAAACTCCTGCCAGAACTACCCTGACTGTCATTCAGTCTCTTCTCTCTGGATCTCTGTCCAGTCTTAGCCTGTCTCTGCCTCATCAGCTGCTCAACTCGCACTGCAGCAGCCCTCGACTCAATAAAGGTGCCCATATCTGATCGGGCCAACTTGGTACAGATTTCCATAGTAAGGTCATGCTTAAATCTCCGGCACTTATCTGCCTTAGTAAGAATCAAAACAGAAGCATACCCCATGAGCTCATTGAATCTCACCTCATATTCAGCTATTGACATCCTGCCCTATTTCAATTCTAGAAATCCCCAATACATCGGACCTTCTGTTCGGAATCCACAATCAGAAACACAATTCACTAACCCACCATTATTCACCACAATTTTCTAAGCAAATAATAATTGAGAGAACCGTCTAGGTCACTCACTAATAGCTTCCGAGCTAATGCCTGGAATTCTCAGCAACGTCGGTGGGTTGACATTCTAAAACCGCCTCTATAACAATCAAAATATACAAACATTACCAAGTTTACAATCAGAAATATTTAAAAATGCACAAGTAGTAATTAAAATGTGTACAATACATGTTCGTGATATTTCTGGTATTATTCCATAAATATTCATCATATAAATTTCCTCTAAATTTTAGAAGACCAAAGACACCAAAATCGCTCAATTTGGACCTCTATAAGTCCAATTATTGCTAAAACATGGACAGAAAAAATAATTATTCGGTCATCTAACTTTGACCTAATAAATCCACATCAATTTCATGTCAAAAAATTTCCAATTTTACAAAGAAATGAAATTAAAGGACTCACAAGGGTGAGTCTGACTCTCGCCCTTGCAAGACCTCGCGATGGCGAGGGTCAGTCCCTCGTCAGCCAAATCTGAATTTTTTTAATAAAAAAACACTTATTACCTCCTCTCCTTTCCCAAACCCTATCTTTTCACACAAGTAACTAAAAATCACAAATAAGGTCTCATTGGAAAGATCACAGAAAACTCTACAAGTTTTATGAAGGACTCACAAACCAATTTCACCCTTAAGGGTGTCAAAAATGCAATCAAAGTTACTGCCTACTTATTATCATCCAAAACAGGGCAACATTTTTTCAAAAATCATATCTTCCCATTACCTTTGCCAAAAATTTCAAGCTTTATATAAAAAGAAAGATCAAAATATATTCTACAACTTTCACGAATAACTTGGAAGCAAATTCAACCTCTAAATAGATCAATTTCTCAGCCGAAGCTTCTGCCCATATAAGTGTCATCCTCAACAATAACACAATCTTCCAAAAATCATAGCTTCCTACCCCATTGTCCAAAAATTCCATACTTCATCTCATTGAAAAGATCAGAAAACATGCTACAATTCTCATGAAGGACTTAAAAGCAAATTCCACCTATAACTAAATCAAATTCACACATGATTGTGGCTGCCCTATTAAGGAGTATTAAAACAACATATCACCTAAGTCATAACCATACTTTAAAGATTCATAACTTACAATCCGTAAATCCAAAATTAGCATATTATACCTCATTACAAAACTAAGACATTCCTCTATAACTTTCTATAAGATCACTTGAGCTAATTTAAAACATAACAGTTCAGAATTAGCTTCGAAACACAAAAATCACAAAACCTATCCTTAGAGACATTTCACTCACAAAACACATTCATTCTTTGAAAAAGCATTTGAAAGTTCACTAGTCATAACTTTCAATCTCAAACTCGAAAAATATCATACTTAGTAGAGATAGAAAGCTAACAAGAAAATCTTCAATTTTCATGATAACCAAGTTCACAAAATCTATCTACTTTAGCCTAGAAAAATTCTCCAAATTTTCAGGTCACAAATCATTCAATGTTAGAAACAACACTATTCACCCTGCACATATTGCCTATTTTCAAGACAAATTCAGAAACCTAAAAACCAAAATTTGATAGAACTTCCTTCATAAGAATTCTAAACAAACTTCTGAAGTTTAATTTAAGCCAAACCTCATATCATTAACATAACCATATCAAAAGTTATGACCCAAACATTGAAACATACTCACATTCCATTTTTCAGTTTTTACACCTAACTCTACTCCTATCATTCCAATACCATTTGTTCACCAATAAGCATCCAATTTAGTCAAGAAATCAGCCAAAATTTCATCAAGACCTTCACTTGAACAAATAGCCCCAAAATGGCAGCACACACACACAACTTTCTTTCTTTACTAAACACTCATCTAACATCATCAAACTTAATCTTAAACACTTAATTCACCCACTACACATGCTATATCATTCATCTTCAATCAATCTTAAATCAACCAAGACAATAACCTACCTATATACACCAAACACAAGTTCATGCAATTAATGTACAAGACATCACAATAAATGCATCTAACTACTAATTTAAGAACATAGAACATAAATCTTACCTAACAAGCTTTAAATTCTTCAATTCTTCAACTATACTCCAAATCTTCTACTTCACTTCACACCACTCACACACATGGCAATCATCATTTTGAGGGAGTTATAGAGCTTAAGCTTGGATTTGTGTACAAGTGAAGAGAAAGAAATTAAGCTAGAAGAGTTTTTTGTGGACAAAAACAAGTGGAGAAGACCAACGAAGGAGAGGAAGGAAGAACCCACGAATGAGAAGGAAAAATCACTCTAAAATCACCTTTCACAAGAGAAGTATCGTGAGTGGCTTGCAAAAGTTAGGTTAAATAATATAAAAACCAAGTTTAAGACTTAAGTAGGCAGGTGAGAAGTGTCACTTGCCATTTGACTTGTTTTTAAGTACTCTTAAGGTTTCTTTCCAAATACAATTTAATTTCTACTCCAAATTTCAATGGCTCATATCGAAATTCCTAAAATCATGTATCTAACTTTCCAGTGCTATTAGACAGTCATTTCCAGTACCGAAAATCCAATTAGTCTGCCACTTGGCAATTTTTCCGGTCTAAAAATTTTCCCCAAAATTTTTCAGAAAAATTTCTAAAATCCTCCAAAAATAAAAAAACTCACAAAACCCACTCCAATTAAATTTTCAAGCAAAAAAATCCTTTTTTTTCAAAAAAATCACATTTATAGACACATATGCCGGGCAATGTCATGAATGCATGTACAGTCATGTGCATGTTCAAAAATTTCTATTCATGTATATATGAATGCCATATTATGCATGATCATGCCTAGATAAGTTTACACACTCATAACCCATTCCAAATTACTATTTTACCCTTCCCATCGATGATGAGATGTTACACCTACGGGCGTCCCAATATGTACACTGCGATAAGGGGACGCTACATTTAGGTGGTATCAGAGCATGGTTTGGCATCTATTGGGACTAGTAAATATTTAGGCATGAATTATTGTGAGAAATGCAGAAATTGATCGAAATTATTGTTTTGTTATAGGTCATTCGTCTTAGGTGATCAGATTGATCAACTAGCTGACTAAGGATCAATCAGAGCCAGTAGGGAGTCCTCAGTGCCTCGATCTGAGGAGCTGCCTCCTAGAGTTTTCGAGAGACGGGTGAGGAGGTATGATAGGCAGCGCAAGTAGGGGGCTGTGGATTTTTATGGCAGTACAGACCCTATTGAGGCTGATAGATGGTTAGAGAGGACTGAGAGAGTCTTCGACCAGATGGATTGCGAACTTGATGAGAGGTTTGATTATGCAGTATCTCTTTTACAGGGCCCAGCTTATCAGTAGTGGAAGATTGTCTCGGGTAGTACCACCAGGCCTTGCCTACTAAACTGGGAGGATTTTCTGAGGGATTTCAAGAATTATTACATGCTCAAGGTTTATCTTGATATGAAGATGTGGGAATTTTTGGAATTGAAACAGGGCAAGATGTCTGTGGTTGAATATGAGGTGAGATTCAATGAGCTTATGGGGTATGCTACTATTTTGATTCCTACTGAGGCAGATAAGTGCCAGAGGTTTGAGCATGGCCTTAATATGGAGATCCGTCCCGGGTTGGCCTGATCAGATATGGGCACGCTTATTGAGTTGAGAGCTGCTGCTGTGAGAGTTGAGCAGCTGATGAGGCAAAGACAGGCTGAGACTGGACAGGGATCTAAGGGAAAGAGACCGATTAACAGTCAGGGCAGTTCTGGCAGGAGTTTTAGAAAGTGCCAGAGCAAAACCTTCAGGTCATCGGGAGGATCTAAGCAATCCGGATTTGGGCAGAGAGGGAGGTTTGCACAGACTGCCAGTGGCAGTGATAGAGGTACAGGACAGATTCAGCCTCCAGTTTGTGAGCACTGCGAGAAGAGGCACAGTAGTGAGTGTTGGCGACTGACTGGAGCTTACCTTAAATGTGGCTCAATGGACCATCAGATTAGAGATTGCCCTGCTACTTTGGGAGCTCAGTCTACAGTCAGTGGGGGATCAGGGAGTAACATCACAGTGCAGCAGAGCAGAGGTGGTGGATCCGGACAGAAGGGCGCGAGGCCCGAGAGGTCGAGGCCCTTTGGAGGACACGAGGCCAGAGAGTCCGAGGTACTACATATAAAATCTAGTAGGCCTAGATTATTAAATGATCCAATAACCACCCTTCCCTTAGGAGGAGTAAAAAAAAATACTATGGTGACTTTTTTGTTTTATTTACATTTCATCGGTGATTTAAAAATCCCAAAGTTTCTTCTTGTTTATTTGAAAAAAATAATAAAAATTAATATAATATTGTTTTTCCATATTCTTTCATAACTTCAATACTGTTAAGAGCCCTATGGTGTGAAAACGAAAAAGTTTGTGACGCTAAAATAGGCCCCCGATAGATAAGATAAAATCATAATACCCTTCTATTTTATGTCACACTACTCCTTTGATACATAATCTAATGTTAAAAAAAAAATACTTAATACTTATATTTCATCCATTCGAAGCATATTTCATATATATAGCGAAGACATAGTTTTCTTTTTTTTTAAAATAAAAACTCATTGGCGCTAGGCGTGAGGGAATGCTATACATTTGGTAATTTTTCCACTGACCAGAATAAAAAATCCCATTGAAGCGGCTAATCCCATGCGGACTTTCTGTACATCTGGTTGCACAAATTACATAGTAACATAAATAGCTACTTCGGGTATTACCCACCCGCCAGGAGAGTTTATAAATAAATACAAATCTTTGGTCTCACTCTCCATACTGAGATATATCATAAGAATAATAAGTTAACTTGAGATCTCGTTATCAACATCTTGAACTAAAAAAATGTAATCTTTCTCGATAAATTCAGTTCATTAGGATAAAATTCTATCCCTAGGAACCATACATGTACCTTTTGATACATACGGTTAAACAAATTAAAATTGTGAGAAAAAATCAATGTGTAAATTCCAGCCCTCCTTTACTTTTTTTTGGATAGTGAGCTATTTCTAACTTCTCTTCTAGCACAGGGGCTTTTCTTTCATTTTTCAAGAAAGATGAGTTTTTGACTCATTTGCCTATAACTATAAAAAGTCATTTATTAAACTTAAACTTATCAAATTCACTTCTCATTGATGTATTCTTTCATCGAAATAAAAATTCAATCACGATGTTATTTTCTTGTTCCTGAATGGGTTTTTCAATTATTTTTAGGTTTGTGCTCTACTCCGAGTAAAGATTCGCCCGATTTTTATTTGCACATATAGGGCAAATGCCCCGAATACCATACCTTTTTGCTACAACTTCTTTTTTTTTTTTTCAATTCCTTACACGTCTTCCGCCAACGATTGATTATGAATCAGTTTGAAATTACTCTTGTTTATAACATTATTTAGAAATTGAATATTTTTTTTTTATAAATCCTATTTATAACTAGAATCTGATTTCTAACTAGAATATGATAAATTATTAATCCTAAATATATTACCAGTTGGTTTTTTATAAACGGAGCCTGGATAGTTTATTGGTCTAAATAAACCAACCATAAATTATTCTAATTGATAATATTATATTAATTTGGATACCCCCAAAGCATAGATCTAATTGTACTTCATTGTACTTCACGCTCCAAATTTTGGATGATTTAATCAAACTTTTTTGGGCGAAATAGAGGATATCCCGATCGGGAGAGAGAACGGGGAAATTCCGTATGACCCAATATATCTGACAAGTCGCACTATATGTCAATCCAAATGGAATCGTCTTCCCCAGGATTTCGAAAAGGGACTTTTGGAACACCAATAGGCATAAAATTGAAATGAAAGGCAAAAAAGGAAGTAGTTTAGTTCACTTTG
>JANITW010000006.1:34374454-34390689 GCA_027564335.1 Erythroxylum williamsii | reverse complement strand
TTATTCATAATTTGTATTAATGATTAATATATTAAATAATTAAATAATATATTTAGTTGATAATAAATTATAAAAAATAGAATAAAAAATAAAAATCCCTTTTTGTAGTTATTTAAATAAGTGAACGTATGTGGACCATTTTGGAAAAGCCAAAGGAAGTACTTGAAAAAGAAGAGTCGCAGCACTGAGGAATTGAAATAGCATGAATTATTGGCTGAATTGAATTAACAAAAAACATGGGTTTCAATTCCTCCTATGAATTCAATTCATGCATATTTTTCTGTTCCAAACAGGTGAATTGAATTCAATTACAACATTAAATTCAATTCACCTAGTTCCGAACACCCCCTAAATAAAAATTTTAAGATATTCAAATTATTCGACTTTTGTTTGATTTAAGCATCTGCCTTATTATCATTGACACTAATTATAGTGATTCCCATCTGTTAGATGAAATTCCCGACTCAAGAAATTTGCGAATCACTCGTGCTAGATTTGAATCGCGAATTTGGGCCACCAAGGAGCTTTCGTTTGTCTTCAGAAGCTCGCTGTCAAGCTGTCTCTAAAATATAAGGAGTCAAAGACTCATTTCTACCATTTGGTAGCAGCTGCTCATCGCCGGGTGTTTGCATGCAGTTGGACCTTCCTTTCAGGTACCTTTGTTCATCCAATCTAAAGACCATGTTTTGACTGTTACGAGGTTTGTTTTCTCTGTTGAATTATAAAATTGGAGTGCTGTATCCATTTTATCCTTACGCCATTTTTTCTGTTTGCAAGATAACTTGCTTGTCGCTTATGATTTCTTCTTTTGAATAATGCTGATTGATCGCGTTGGTTACTCTATTTGCTCAACTAATGTTCTTTCGGTATTTTTCTTCGAATGCCCAGGTGGTGTTGATTCTGGTCTTTGCATCCTTACCATGGGACTACTTCTTCTGTACTTAATGCGTGTAAACTTAGATTTTGCTCTCTGATTGCTTAAGGAAGGCATGAAATTCCTGAAACTCCTTCTGTTATGAGGAGGTTAGAACCAGTTCATTCATCAATATTTTCTTCTATTGTTAAAAAACTTCAGAAGTTAACCACCCTATTCGTTGACAAAAACTGAAAATTGGACAATTGAGTTAACTATGAACTGGATTGCAACATTATTGAGGTTGACCTTTCTTTTATGGTGACTTTTTTCTTTTTCATTTTGGGGCGCGTGACATGTATTTCTTGTTTGAGGAATATGTCCTCAGCGAAGTGACACTTCTACCTATGTGGTTTTTGCATCTTTGCATTTCGTACAAATGTTGGCCTCTTTAACAATTTTTATCCTTTATATTGCTGTTTGGATTTATTAGATTATTAATATTTGCATTTAGATTTTCTCATGCATTTTAGTAATCAATTGGAAAAAAATCTTTCCTTTTTCTTTGCAAAATTACATACGGATAACAAGCTTAAACAGTATATGTAGTAAACTATGTACGGGTATGAGGTTATTGTCATTTCCTGTTACTTAAGTGGAATTGATTGCTTTCATTTCTTAACTCTTTCTTGGTTAATTTGATTTCTGAGTTGTTTGTACGTAGTTTTTCAGTCAACTCTGATGTAATCTTTTGCCGTTCACTTTCCAGAATCTGTTTGACTCTTTCAGATGGGTTCAATAAAAGCACCTTCTCTTTGCTTTCATTTGCAGCTTCATACTCTTAATTTACCAAAAACTAGAGACAACTGTAAGCCCTTTTACATTTCACTGAAGTCACCTCTATGGATCATCTCGTCACCCCACAGTCACAGAAATCCATGCCAATTCCCATTTTCTATGACCTCCCCAAAAATTCCTCTATATCCTGTTTCTCATAGACCTACTTCATCACTCTATCAAGTACAGAAAACTTTGTCCAGGTCTATATCTGAGAACATAGTTGTTAGCCTAGTTGCAGCACTTCTCTTTTTGGGTTCTTTTGGTGTTAATGCCAGGGTGAGTCTTGCGCAGCCAGTTCAAGCAAGCAACTCTAGCGCAACTATGATGGACAGGAAAGACTCCCAGATGGGGAGTATTGAAGCTGAAGAAATGTATGAGAAGTTACTGCAGAAGGAACCACAGAATGTGGAGGTTTTGAAGGCTGTTGTGTATAGTAAGATGAGGAGAGGCCAGACAAAGGATGCTCTGAAATATGTGGGAAGATTGGTTGAGATTGACCCGGAAGAAATTGAATGGAAGCTTTTGGAGGCCTTCTGCTATGAGATGATGGGCCAATTGAGTAATGCTAAAATGTTGTTTACGGAAATATTGAAAGAGAATCCTCTTTTGGTTAGAGCTTTGCACGTATGATTCTCGACTAATTTTTCTTGTTTTCAAGTTTCTTCTCCCTGTCATTATCTATTGTTTCTTAAGTGCTAATGTAAATCATGTGTAAATATTGCAAAATCAATTCCCTTAACCTTGTGTTTGATTAGAGCATAAATGTTGGTAAAGTTTTATTTTTTTCCTCTAGTTTAGAATAACATAAAAGAATATGTAACTTCCATGATTTGATCATGGATGTCAAGTGAAAACTATCTTTTCTTCAATATTTCTCATTAAATTGTTGTCTTATATGGAATACAAGTGAATGTTGCTTGAGTTTGACAGCAATGTAATCGGGGTAGAAACTCTTAAAGATAATGCTGATTGTCAAGTATTTAAAATAATTCTGTTACCGGATGGACTTATTCCTGTGCCCAGGACTGGTCGGAATCATGAACTTAATCTTGATACATTATGCATGGTTTTATCTATTTGACTTGTGGGAGCTTATTGCCTAGATAATAGCTAATTACATTAATTTTCTATGTGATTTCCATGTGATATGACCATCTTGACATTTCAGGTCCTTTGTTTGTGACTGAAATTACTGATTTGATCATTGTTCTATGCAGGGTTTGGCAATGGTGATGCACAAAAATGTAGAAGGTCACGCTGTCTTTGAAATGCTGAATAAGGCTCTACAACTTGCTCGTCAAGGAAGGAGGACCACCGAGGAGAGAAACATCATAATTCTAATGGCACAAATGCATCTTCTGCAGGTGATTTGTTAGCAGCCATTATAAAATTCATGAAATCTTTGAGGGGCATACTATGAATTTTTTAATTAAACCAAAAAATAAGGAAAAAAATATCACAGCTGGGGGATCCAGGATTGTTGCCAAAGAGAATCTACATGTTCTTGTTTTGATCCAGGATTGTTGCCAAAGAGAATCTTATGTTATTTTTTTAATGTGTTCATATGTGTATATCTGTACATATTACAGGGAGATTTGAAAGAAGCCTTAAAGAGATTTGAAGATTTAGTTAATGAAAATCCTCGTGATTTTAGGCCTTACCTTTTCCAGGTAATTTGCAATTAATTGATGCAGCTTTTAGTCAGCTAGTGCTTCTGCTAACAAAAGACCTATTTGTTTCTTTATTTTCAAAATTTTGAATTCCTTATAGCTATAACTTTGAAATCTCCTATTTGCCATTAGTTTTCAATAGTTTTATGTCATTTCAAGTCGTTGGAGTTTTCTGTAGAAAATGCACTATTTTTTCCTCGAAGTGTGTAAGTAAGATGGGGAAGTAATCCTGATGTATTGTTGTTATGCTTTAATGTTGCAAAAGATTCTTATTTTGGCCAAACAGATTAAAGGTTCTTAGGGAAAATTTTCCTCCACAATTCACTTCTTAGGAAATATCTAAAAGTCTTAGGTAACTTGATTTTAGATCTTCTGATTTCACCATTTAAGATAGGATACGAGGCTGATGGACAGATACTAAGCAGGAAGGGAAAATTGCTCTATGGGCCACCACCTAATGTAGCTGCTCATCTTTATTGCCGCCATTCCTATTCATGACAATTACTGTTCTATACTACTGCAAATGCGAGTACTACTAGACCTTGACCATATCCATGTTTTTACCTCACCATTCATCAAAAGGATGTAGTCCACGAAGAAAGCCACTATTCCTTAGATTCCTTGATCCTTCTTTCTTCCTTCATTAGGTGTATGTATTAGTAGTTAATAGAATAGGTAATTGGGATAATCTGTTTGAGCATCCAAATGACCGGCATAAGTTTTAGGCACTCACATAAATTAATTTCATGAATTTGTTTTCACGTAATTATATATGTTTGCTACCTAATAAAAAAAATGAGCTATCATGTAAGCTGCAGGCATATTACTGAATCACGCAGAGCTATGGATAAAAATAAGTTTTTGTTTGATAACCAATCATAATGTTCTGCTGCAGGGAATTATCTACAGTCTTTTGGACAGAAAGGACGAGGCTGCAGAGCATTTTAAGACATATCAAAGTCTTGTACCTGAAGAATTTCCCCAAAGAAGATTTCTAGATGATCTTGTTATGGCAGCAAAACCCAAATCTCGAGAACTACTTCAAAAGGAGTTGGAAGTTGAACTTTCGTGTAGGAAATAAAGCACTGCATTTTCATAGCTAGATCAATTCGATACTAATTTCATTGTTAATATATTTTCTACGGATAGGTGGTGGTACAACATTTTAATGAAGCATAAACTTGATTGAGATATTGAGGGATCATTGCACGTGGTGCATTTGAATCTGCTGCACTAGCATTTTGGTGTTAACAATATTCACATGAAAGATTGGTTGTGTATTGAAAAAAATGGACTAGACCTCCAGTTAAGCATGGTGGTATTGGAAATGCTTATTTGTCATGTTCAACAGGTTTTAACAAAAGAGATGCGCTTTGAAATTCGCATTAGAACTGTTGTTTATGTCATGTTATATTCTTCTACCCGAAGTGATATTGTTAGATCGTTTAGGTGGAAGAATTGTACTAGTGTTTGTGAGCATTGATCAATATTTGATACGTGGTTGGCATTAAGATGATTTATCAATGAGAGAATAAGGTGAAGTCCCATGTAAATGAGACGTGAGTTATGTCGACGACATCCTGGGAGTTGGCAGGTGTTGGTATGTATTCGTGCGTATTGATGAAAATCTTTAATTATAGGTGAGATTTTAAAGATTTTAATGCGTAATTGAAGATGATTGTCATAATTAAGTCATACTAAGTTTGAGGATATGTGAAGGAACATGACTTTAGTGAGAAATTCCCAAGGTCTGAAAATCTGGGAGGTTTCTTATATAAGTGGTTAGGGTTGTTGCCTAAGTTAGCCATAGAGCAATGTGATCACACGGTTGGTGTGCTTGGATGGATCATGCTTCAAGATAATTCGAGATGGCTAATCAAAAGTTTATCAAGGCACTTGATAGTTTAGGAGACATTGATATGATATCACACGTCAAGAATATAGAGAAAGTGAGCTAAAGAAATGGAATCAATGATGGGAAAAGTGGAAGCACTTTCTAAAAGAGTAAGTTAGTGGGTTAGTGATGTAGCAAAGAAATGGATGTTCTATCCTTCAAAGAGGATAAGTTCACCCATCGGTTACAGTCATATAATAGCAAGTAAAGTTTATTCTTACAATAATTTATTAATTCCTAACTTTGACTTTCTTATTATTATCTAATCAATAATAAGATTAGAAACAATCTAATTAAATCTAATCCTAAAGTTGATTGATATTTCACCTAAAAATGATGAAGTAATTATTAATGAGAAAAATATCATAAGACAACATCTTTGTATTCATGGGATTTTATGACAGAGACCGACAAAATTTTTTGATTCAATAAATTGTGTTATCTAATATTATCTCTATCCAATTAAACCTTCAAGAATATATTAAAATTTATGAAATTTCATAAAAGATTTGACTCTAATGTTAAAAGATTTATGTAAATTTATTCATAGTAGATTATGTTACTCTTAATATCAATGTCTTAGTCTATTCATAAACATGGTTTCTCAATATTAAATCACTATTATTAGATCAACAAATCTTCCTTAGTAACTAAAAATAATCTATAATAAAGAAATATTAAGATTTCTCTTATTTAGATATCAATAGGTTAGTTACACATCATCCTTATCAATTAACATAACTAGAAAAGTGCATAAATCATACAATAGTATAAGTTTTTGATAGAATCCGTAATCTTTTATGTTTCTTACTATGTTTGGATGATCTCATGTCTCTTTTCTTTATAAAAACAAATCAAAAGTCACGTCATAAGGTTTCTATGTGTGTTTCATGAGTAAAAACTAGCATTTTGCAAAATGACATGTTAAATAGAGAATTGTTACAATGAAAATGACTTATAATATATTTGTGTTGGCGATCATATTCAACACTATAACTTAAGTTCTTCAACCTACAAGCGACATGGGCTTTAGTACATCTATGTTAGGGATCGATTCTTTTGTTCTTGAATATTAGGTCAAATTGAATTAAACTACTTATTAGTGACCATATTAATGAACCTAATGTAGTTAAATAAGAAAGCATGGTAGCGCATCATAACATTACTCAAAATAACTAGACCTACAACTACAACAGTGATAAGTTTAGGTTGATCCCACAGAGAGTTTGTGTAAAACTTTTGAAATAAAATAAATCGATGTTTAGGTTATGGCAGTGGGCGGGGGGTAGGGGTTTGTTGGCTTTCAAGTAAGAAAATAAAACAAAAATAAACTAACGAAAACTAATTAAAGAAAAAAAATCTAAAAATGATGAATACGTTAGGTGTTGGGCCCGTGTTTTGCGTACCGGGGCGAACAGGCCTTGCGTACCTCAAGTTTGTACGCGACCACAACACTAATCAGTATTGTCTGCGGCCAGGATTCGACCCCCTGACCTCACGGTTTTGTTGCTTTCTAGTAGCACGCCTCTTACCATTGAGCTATTGGCTCAATTGTAAGAGGTGTGGTGCTAGAAAGTAACAAAACCGTGAGGTCAGGGGGTCGAATCCTGGCCAAAGCGGATAATACTGATTAGTGTTGTGGGTGCGTGCAAACTTGAGGTACGCGGGGCCTGTTCGTCCCGATACGCAAAGCACGGGCCCAACATTAGGGACACGGTCATCGGTTCAATCTTGACGTACACACAGTTGAACATATTTCATTGAATTGTTGTTCTCATACCTCTCCTAACAACTATTAATCATAGATAACGATAAGCTTTATTAACCCCAATTTTCCTTTAGGTTGTATTTAATTAAGAGACGCTTGTTAATTAAATCTAACTACTGAATAACCTAGGACAAGCTCTCTAGATTTAATTAAGTAGCTGCATTATGAAATGAAAAACTGATTAATCAAGTCAACAACTATATACACTCGGGTTATTTAACCAAGGTTACATTATCCCTAATGATTCAAAAGTAATCAGAAACACAACAATTATGGATTTTATCCTTAATGGATCGATATCATTAGTAGCTACAAACAAATCTCAACATATCAATTACGGATTATATTGAAGATTCTAACAATGAGTTTGTAATAAAACAATTCAATGAACACATTAAAATCATCGTTTCACAATACCCAAACAATAAACATAGGATAACATAACCAATTCTTAAAAGAGAAAGAACAACAAATATAATGAAAGAAATACTTAACCAGGTTCTTTGGCATCAATATCACCTCCGAATCAGATGGGAAGCCTAGCTCTCTTTGGATCTATAAGGGATGAGGGGTTTACCCCTCTTCATTCTCCTGAAACCTCAAAATGAAGATCTCCCTTCTTTAAAACAATCCCTCTAACCTTTGGTTCAAAACGATGTTTTTATACTAAAAAGTAGGGTTTGGGGAAAACTGGCCAAAGTCACAGGCGTGATTAAGTTGCTCACGACTATGAATGCCCTAGTTGAAGCTCACATTCGTGAGTCTACTTTGCATGGGTGTGATATAGGTGCCAAACCTATGTAAAGTGAGTTATGGGTGTGACAATGGTGGTCACGATCATGACAATTTCATGCATGGTCGTGAGCCATTTTCTACAACATGTACTCTTCATTTTTATGCATTTTCTTGTCTCCTCTTCTTTTAATTCTTCTTCTTCTTGCTCCATAGAGACGTGTGTGAATCTAAGGAAGGCTACCCAAATATTATGTTTCAACTCACTTTGGCTTTTTGCTTTCGAATTGTACCTAAAACCAAATACGAACTAAAGAGAACGTCTTAAGCATTTCATAACAATAATCACTAAGTGTTATGAAATAAATGCATAATCAATTAAGAACATATTAATTTCTCCTAAAGTTAGCTTTTCACCATATTTGGGCAAAACCTCAAAATCAAAGTCATAACCCAAAACATTTACTCATTTTTCATATTTCCTAATAATAGATAGCCATAAGTAAAGAGAAACAACTTCTAAAACTATAACAAGATCTCAACATTCAATGCTTCTACTCATGATCAATCAATAATCATTACCTTTAGAAACTGAGCAATGTAGAGGTAGACTTGGACAAAATTTGTTTAAATAAGATAGATTCATGGCTACACTAAAAATCATTCATGATCATGATGTTTCACAACTTTGCAAATCATTTCATTTCTCTACCACTACGATTCACGTGCATAATCATAAATCAAAGGACTTTTATAGGTTGTAATGTGGGCAAGGGTAAATGTGAGATATATTTATATAATGTAGTGTAAAAGACATCAAAGCTAGTGCAACAAGAAAAACACTCAATATTACTTCAAGCACAAAAACTAACATTCACTCACAATGTGTACCTCAACTATAATGAATGAAAAAAACTATGTTTTATAGATCAAATTCAAGCTCTCACACCACAAGCCACATGAAACATCAATCACTTAGAAGGGATCACTTATAAATATTGATAATAATGATACATTGAAACTATAAGGAGTGAACCTTCCAAAAACAACATCTACTTCATATGCAACATACTCAAATCATCCATTCAATACAACTTTAGGAGGAGAAACTAATCATGAATAAAATTTCAAAATAATTGCATTTCCTCATAGATACTTTTATTTAAACATTTTTCTTTTTCTTTTTTTTGTTTTCTATTTTCTTTCCTGTTTTGAATTGGTATAAGCTACATCAACCTTAGAATCTATTGACAAGACATAAAATGACATTTCAATGATTATAACCAACCTGCACATATGTACACCCCCACACTTATACTCTTGTTGATTCGAACCTTTATTTATACCCTTGGAGGTCAAATAAAAAATAATCCAAGGATTGTAATATAGGATGCAACCTTAGGTCGATTCACTTAATTGGAACCTAAATGAATGGACCTAAGTTAACATATATGTCACGAAATGCAAGCTAATTTGGTAAGAAGGGGGTTTTGATCTTTGAAAACATTAACTGTACTAAATTCAATTGTAAGAAAAATATGTAAAGTGTATTTTTGGATTTTTGGGAATAGAAAATAGAAAGATTAAGACAAATGATCAAAGATTGAAAGAATCATCTTGAAAATGAGCTTTGGCTATCATAGTTCAAAATTGATTTTGATGGGAGTAGAAATCACTAAGTTTCAAATTGGTAAACCTTAAAGAACTCTTTAAGTCCAAGATCTTAATCAATAGGACTCCATTTCTTAAAACCCTATTAAATGCTCTTATTATGTGTAGTGGATAAGTCTATGCAATATGTCACTTTGAAATCTAGAATCAACTTAATATCAATCATGATTATGCACGATAAAAGAGAATCAACAAGATCACAAATAGGCATATATTGAAACTTCATATATTTAAGCCCAAATTTCTACATAAACCAATCCAAATCACATAATGAATGTCCAACATTTGATTCAACCATAATCAAGAATGTTCAACTATAAATTATAAATCCTAAACCTAGGAATTCATAAATCATAGCTAAACCATGGATTAAGCTACTCCCCTTTTAAGCTCATTAAACTTTAGCCATTGCTACATCTTTAAGAGGAAAGAAACGCCTAGCCACATATAGCTCTAAGAAATTTCACAACCGAGAAGCAATCAGAGGCACCCATGGTAGAAGTCGACAGTGAAATATGAGAGAATACGATGGTGTGATAATGGGTGGCAAGATTATGGAATGAATTAATCCATGAATGTCGGCTCCCTCCTTCCCTTTTTGTATGTTATCCCAAAATAGGTTTTTTCACAAACGGGTTGCCAGATCGGGTTTGCACCGTTGGTTAAATTTCCAAAAATGGTTTAAGATTGGTGCTGATTTGAATGTTTCACCACGAACTTTTCCCAAATGATTTCTTCAGTAATTTTTTGATTTCACCGTGGAAAAAAAATTATCCTCGCCACGACGAAATTTTCCCGAAAGGTTTCTTCAATAATTTTCTGATTTCGTTGGGGCAAAAACATTATCCTCGCTGCTACGAACTTTTCTCAAAAGACTTCTTCAATAATTTTCTGATTTCGCTACGCCGAAACATTATCCTCACCGCAGGGAACTTTGCTTATTGCCTCGTTGACTTATATTCTTGGTCTTTACTCTTTGACTCTACTTCTTGAATGTCCTACAATGAAAATAGTAGTTTGCAATATCAATTGTTCTAAAAATCAATTGAGTGTAATTACTAATTATTTGTGACAATTTTGCCTTCAAACTACATTAATTCAAAATAAGCACTCAAGGGCTAAATTAAGCACAATATCAGATAATAAGAGCCAAAACGTATAACAAAAATCATGAAATTGTCACCAAATGATATAGGAAACTTGGATTCAATCAAATTCCCTCACACTTAGACCTTTGTACTCTTAGACAAAGCTTATAAAATTCAAAGAGACACAAGTCTAAAAGAAAATACTGACCATGCTTAAAAATGAGAGCAGAAAATCAATTAAATCAGTTCCTCATAAATCAACCTAAGTAGACTGAAGGAGCGCTAAGAAAATAAACACTATAAGTATTTAATCCAAGAGATTGGGTAAAAGAGATTTCTCTCGAGGAAATTTGTTTAATCTTTCAACTCACTTATCTTGGGATAATTTCATTCTATAATCTGCTTAGTCCATACTCTTCCATAAGGTTGTGATAATTCTACCTCTCTACTACAAGAACTATAATTTCGAGAATGAAGAGGACTTTCAGGGTTGTAATATATGGAAGACTAAATGAAATGGATTGAATAGAATAAGAAAAATGAGTACATGCATCACAATTATTTTCCACATGAAACAAACGCCAACTATGCGTAAAAAAATATTTAAACAAAAATACAAACATAGTCTCACTTGTTTTTAAATAACTTCTCTCTTTTGAGACAACTTTTTGATTTTTTAAATATATTTTTAAGCTTTTGGAACATTTTCTTTCTTTTTTTATAACAAGCCCTCTCTTTTTTATATGTAGATGAGATATTCACATCAATTGTGAAATATGAATGCACTCAAAAAGATGGCTCAAAAGGGCTAGCAATGGTTAAGTGTTTGGGGTTTATGTTTGGGTAAGTAAGGTTTTTGAAAAGAATGCCTCTATCATATTAATAAAATTTTAGTTCATCAAGCTTTGAAGAATTAAAACAAGTTCTAGAGAGATATGAAATTAATGAGATACACACAGAAATGAAAGAATTCATTAGCAAATATCCTTCTAACAAGGTTAGCATCTCAATTAAGCAATCTCAAGGTTTAAAAATGCATAGTTCTACTCTCTCAACGGACTCTCACTTGCCTCTCGTGAAAACATTGAAAATGGAATTAACCAAAATCAACTATTAGTTAAAAAAATAGATGGTTTTTCAAAAACACATGTACAACTTTGAAATTTATAAAATCTTCAAGAAACAGGAGTGAGAAGAATCTAACTTGGGAGAATTATTGAAATAAGGGAATTAAAACAGAAAATGTCTTTTTCTTTTTATGAAAGGAATCGATTTCGCCTGTAAATTATCAATGTCGCTGCAGCGTAACCAAAAGCTCGCCGTGGCGAAATATTGCAGAGAAAAAGAAAAACTTGAAAAACATGCAATTCACCTCAATTACCAAGTTTAAAAATTTGCATAGGACACACAAAAAACTTGTACAAGCAATTAAATGGTCAAAAATGATGCATAAAGAAGAAAAGACAAAATGGAATAACCTCCCTTGCACTTAAACATCATATTGTCCCCAATTATGAAACAATCAAAACACCATGATGCATTGAAAAGTAACAAGAAGGCTATTGAATAATAACACATCGGGAAAAGCACAATGAGAATCATATAAACAACCGGCCATTAATTCTGTGAATAACAACAAGGTTATTGAGTATCCAATAGACTGAAAACTAAAAACTTGACTATCTAAGACAAAAAAAAACAAATGACTCAAACTATTCCATAGGAGGATCAACCCCAGATCTAGATGATCATAATCTAGATGTGCCTGTGTTGCTCAGTGGGTCATCCTCATCAGATGGTAACTGGAAATGAAAATGCTCAGTGAACAACGTGTCCATACGCAGACGATACTGCCTATCTTGGTCATATAAAGCCTCTCTCTCCTTCTATCGTGCTATCTCCTAGAAGAGAGTGTCTCAGAGATAGGAGAGATTCGTACAAAGTCCGTCGACCTTATTAGCAAGGGTCTGTAAAGTAACAAGCTTAGGAGCATCCTGAGCTGGATGAGCATCCTCAATTGGTGCGGTAGTTTCAGAGGTTGCACCAATATCATGAGCATGGGAGGAGGGACGAGGTGGGTGAATGGTGAGTTGTTTTAGGTGATCATACCTAAAGAATGGGGTATGATCAAAATAGCTGTCACTATCAAACTTTGGGACGTTGTATGCTCAAAAAATGTCAGAGATAAGGTGATGGCATTGGTGAATTTGGCCATAGTGATGGAGTCATGAAGGGCGGAGGTGATAGCATAAGCTATACCGACCAGGCGACCAGTCATTAAGAGGTAAATGTGTAAGACTTGTTGTTTGATGACATAGGCTAGGTGGGTGGTTGGGAAGATATTGTTGCAAACCAAATGGAGCCAAGGGCCAGCCTTGGGTCGTAGATCAGATCGCTTGAGGTAAAATTGTGAATAGCGTGGCCGATGCCATTCTATGCCCTATTGACAGAGGGTGTGAATAACATCTACTGAAATGTAGTTGTGTATGAGCTAATTATAATGGCTACAGAGAATGTTAGGAAGATCGAAGTGGCGACAAATACTGGCAGTGGTGAATTCATTTAGTGATTTAATACCACAGAAGTTAATTTCCATAGTATCATTGAATCAGGCATAGGTGTAAAAATGGCGAACAAATTTATCATTGCCTTGAGTGGGGGGTTTGACTAGGCCAGTTAGCTAGGAAGCAATAAGTTACTAAACGAAGGGATTGTCAGGGGGAGCTAACAAAAAGGGTCTCTCTTTAATGAAAGGGCTAGTATCTACTTTCTCATATAGTTTCACGAAAGTAAAACTATTAGAGGAGTCAGACTCACTAGGAGGGGTAGGAGGGGCAGGGAGTTTAACTCAAGGCATTGTCCTGCAGAAAATGCACACCAAAACATAATAATCAAATGAGTAAAGCAAACTAAAAATAATAACCTAAGCAACTAGCAAAGGCATAATCAACAATCCTAGGTAACCTAAAAAAAATTAATCTAAAACAAAAATGGAAAAGAAAACAAAATGGACAACCTAGTCTACCTTAAACACTACAGAAACTAAGAAAAAAGGAAGAGAAGAAACACTTACAAATGATTGAAACCTTCATAGAAAATTGCAAGGGAGAGAATGGTTAAGGAGATGGAGGATTGCAGCGGTGAAAATGAGAGTGGGAAGCAATGGAAGAGAGCCGAAAGGGTTAAGTATGGTTTATGATGTGTGAAATGACAGAAAAAGATAAAGGGAATATGAATGGTGAAGAGCAAATAGGGGTAGAATGGTAATCTTACTGGGTAAAATTTGCACAGATTCGACCTTTGCCTCGGTGAACTTTTCCTGAAAGGTTTCTTCAATAATTTTCTGATTTTGCCATGGCAAAAACATTATTCTCGCCCCGGTGAACTTTTTTCGAAAGGTTTCTTCAATAATTTTCTGATTTCACCACGGCGAAAACATTATCCTTGCAACGACGAACTTTTCCCGAAAGGCTTATTCAATAATTTTTTGATTTCACCGTGGAAAACTTTGCTCATTGCCTCATTGACTTGTATTCTTGATCTTTACTCTTTGGCTCTAATTTTTGGACCCCGATCTTTTAGTGAAATTTAGAAATATTAAATGTATGAAATGAGTGTTTTTGTATATATAATGTGTTATAGATGCTTTTGTGCTTTAAGGAAATTGATGAAAAAAGAATTGATTGATTTTGATGACTTTGATATTTGAGTAGATTTGTATGGATTATGGAAGTTAAAGTGAATGAGCTGATTGAAATGGAAGTTGAAAAGCAAGAAATAAATAGTAAAAGTGTGAGAATTTGGAGAATTTAGAAAGTTTGACTTTCTAGGGATGAATAGTAGCAGAAAATTGACTTTTTGGTCTGAAATCTTTGTGAATTTTTCTGGATTGATCTAGAGAGATTTTGATAAAATGATCTTCATGAAACTTTGAGCAATTGTTGAAAAATTTCTATCGCCATAAAGTATGACATGTTTCGATATCGAGATTGACATTTATGATCAGTCAAATTGAAGTGCATGTTACTTTGTTTTTGAAAATGCTCATAAGTGTAGGATTTTGTATGCAGTGTTTTGAGGAAAATTATGGACCGATATGTTTTGAATTGAGTAAATGGTTTACATGAAAGTTGTAGAGGAAGTTTATAGCTTGACAATGATGTATAATATGTTATTTTTGGTTATGGAAATTGGAAGATATGAAATTTGGAAGTTGGATGTTGTTTTAGCGCATTTCTGGCAGAAACTTTGATTGAAAAATTGACCTAGTTAGAGGTTTAAATTGCTTTGAAGTTCTTCTTGAAGTTTTAGATTATGTTTTGATCTTTACATTTATGTAAGGTATGGAAATTTTGGGCTATGAAATATGAAGTTATGATTTTTAGAAGTTTCTGTTAATATTTAGCATGATCATTAGTGGACAAAAACTTTGAAGTAGTTTTTGACTCCCTTAGGGGCCAAGTTGATTTTTCTGTCCTTCATGAAAGTTGCAGGTTGCTGTTTGATCTTTGCATTAATATAAAATATGACATGTTTAGACCTTGGAGCTGAAAGATAGAAATTTTCAAAGTTGAGTTACTGTTTAGGGAGACAATTTTTGGACAGAAAGTTTGAGTGGGATTTTTACCCCTTTAGAGACAGAATTGATTTTTGAATTCTTCATGGAAGTTGTAGAGTTTCCTTTTAGCTTTCTATTGATACCAAAATTTTCAAATTTGGAGTTCAGGAGCAAGAGTTATGAATTTTGGAAATTTCATAAAAGTAGAAAAAAAGGGCCAGGGCACAGCTCGCGCTACTCGCCCGCGTCGAGAGCTCACTCGCCCCAGCGTTTTGTTGTTTCGGTCCCTCGGTGCGACGCCGTTTTGACTCCTTCTGTTTTTGTTATTTCCTTCCCAATCCGACCCTCTCTCAATCTTTTGCTCATAACTTTTCCATTCGACATCCGATTGATTTGGTTTTTGAAGCGTTGGATTCCTAAGACGCCCCTCCATCTGTCAGTGGAAAATTGTGGATTTTTTAGATTAAATTGACGATGATTGATTTAATCAAATTAAGTTGGATAATTTTCTGAACATGGTTCAGTATTATGGTAAATTCTAGACCTGTGGAGATACAATTAAATTGATTCTTATTGAAAAATAAACTAGAGACATGGGGCTACAAGTTATCTAAAGGGATTAAATTTTAATTTAGCCTCTAGAACTTTCAATTTTTGAATTGAAGTTGGGTTTAATGTTTAGTCTTGGATTAGTAAGAGTCGAAAGTATTTTGGTCATAACTTTTGTTCTAGTTATCCAAATGAGGTGATTCTTCATTTGGATTAAACTAGGGAGATAAGAATACAATATTTCTGAAGAAATTGAATTTTAATTCAGACTCTAAGATTGTCAATTTTTGGATGGAAGTAAATCGCTGGAAAATGTGTTAGCATAAGAAAAGTCCAAAATGTTTGGGGAATAACTTTTGGAGTAGTGAACCAAATTAAATGATTTTGGTGGCATTATGAAATTGAGACTATGAGGAACATTTATCTAGAAGGAATTTTTATCAAATTCTTTCAATTTGATAATTTGAAAAATATCCTAAGCAAAACATGATTTAATGAATTTTGAGACTTTGTTTTATTTTATGATTTTGAGGACTTAATTAGCATGTTAATGTGAATAATTAGCATGTTAAATTGAGTAAGAGCATATGGGATAAATTGATTGGATTAAAT
>JANITW010000006.1:34357094-34368189 GCA_027564335.1 Erythroxylum williamsii | reverse complement strand
AACACTTTGCCTGTACCAAATCCTAACCCGATCCAAATTTTCGATATACCCGTCACTTCGGTAACGGGATGTTACAAAAATAATCCAGAGAAAAGGATATAGTTCAAGATTGGTTACAACTAGGGACAAAAATGTGGTATGGTAAAATCAAAGGAAAGGCTCAATATGGTGTAATCGTGGTGCCTTTTTCATGTTAATGCTCATAATCTAAAGATGTTGCCTCAACATGCACAATAAAAGCAATTTCAAATCATCCAACTATGCATTCCAATCACACAACAAATGAAATAGAGCATAATATAATGATGATACTTGCTTATAGGCTTAAAAGTTCACAATTTAGGCTCATGTATGAACAATCCTAAGCATTTTCATCCAAATCAATAGTCAAAATCCTCATTCATAATGTAGCAAGTAAAAGTTCATCTAATTATTCTTTATTTTTTTCAGCTTAACTCAATGATTCATAATAATTCAAAATGTATCACGATAAGAATCAACAAATTCAAGGCTTTTATAAAGAAGAATAAAAAAAATAAGAACTAGGATATGTATGAATCATAACTATATCCATATCAAAATCATAATACCACTTCCCCAAATTTAAAGATGTACATTGTCCCTAATATACAGAATGAAACATAAAAAATAAAACAGAAAAAACAGTCTATATGAAGAAAAGGTAAAGCGAAATGGTACTTCCCTAATTTATAATCTAGATGTTTTGTATTGTGATTTCCATCCATTATCAATCATCCTTGAAAAAATAAAATAAAACAAAATAAAGCATCAAACGATGGTAAGAAAATTAAAAAACACAGACTAACTATATTTATAAAATATATGGTTTAATATATGAACAAAAAATAATAAAAATAAAAAATAATATTAGTTAAATGTTGGTAATCTCTTGCTAACAATCAAGAAAAATAGAAAAACATACAAAAAATAAAAATCAAAGACAAAAACAAAAGGCATCCTTTCAATTTTCTTAAGAATCCTGGGAGATATAAGTGATTATATTTTAGACAAGAGTTTAGTGCCTAGTCATCTTTCTACTATTTCTTTGTCTCTATCCAGGGATTTATCTATCTAAAGGGAGTATTAGGCTCAAGAGTGTCGGTTTTCTATAAGTAGGTCACTTTGATCATGACTAAGTGATCCGAGCTAACAACATTGATCAGGGCTCAAACATTCTAAGTCAACCCAATTTGATCGAGCACCACCCAGTCAATTCATGTACTCATAGTGTATAACTATGACCTTAATATCTCATTATCAAGTAATATAGGTTGGTGTTATGTGTATCATCCCACTCCCATCTGACACATACATGTGCCCCCTTTTTGGTAAGACGTGCACATGTTTGATAGAAATGGCATGTTAACTATCTCACTTTCACTTTATCACATAGCATCGTAAATAAAATTATAAATCATATTTACTAAAACCTAAAATTTCCTCATTTTATATCAAAAACTAGAGTTACATTGTAGCATTCAGTTTAACATCATCAAAGAGCATAAACAACTCATTTTATATAGTATGCTACATATTTGAGGAATAAAAAAAGATAATAAAATATAGTGTATTCAATCCCAGCTGATAGACCTTTGAGCCATCTTTGATATTAAACCGCACAAAATCTGCTTCAATGAAGTCTTAGAAGCTAGGTCGTCTCGCTCTCAGACCTGTAAAAGTCAACGGTGCAATTTTGATGAGATTTGCAAACTTAGTAGAGTAACCATCCTCAATGGTTCACTAATGCAGCAAAACATAGTCATCATAAAATCACTCAGATCATACAGTCACACAGTTCATTCAGTTACGCAGTTCATATCAATCTATTACAACTTTGCAAATCATTCAATGAATTCTAGTCATATATGGATGCAATATGTACGAGACTCATATTCATTTTTTCAATGTTGTGATTGTGTTCCTTTTTAGTCTCCCATATCCATTATGAACACCGGGCTCAGCATATAGTAGGAGTATAGGCTCTACCACAGGGCTTTAAGCTCTCTCAGTAACAGTATCAGCCAGTCAGCAGCATCATCAGTCACAATGGCCTTTATATTACATGCATTGGAATGAAATGTATGTCACAATTTAGTCATCAAATTTAATCATATTCATTTGCATGTATTATCATAGTAGCAGTCACAATAACAGTAGTCATTGAACTAGGTCTATCATTTAACTTTTCAATTGAGAATCAGGATATTCAATTAGGCAGTCTCATTCACATACAAGCAGCACTTTCAATTTTACTTACATGCATCAAACGCCTTGGATATATATTTTCTAGAATTTAGTACACAATCAGTCAATGCAGTTCAGTAACATATATCGATACAATTCAGTCATATATAGAACAAATAAAGTGAGACCATCTTAGGTTACTCACAGTTACTCCTTTATGTCTATTGCCTTGACGTTCTGGCAATATTTGGACGCGGTCGCTCTAATTGCTAGTCTATATGCAATAAAAATAATTTCATATTACTAGAGCGCTTATGAAGCAAAATAAACACATGTATCAATGTTTCATGTATCATGTATCATGCATGTTCAATGACAAATTCTCAAGTATATTTATGTCATACACTGACATACATATTAATTGTACTCTAGTTGTACTAAAACTCAGTCACTCATTCTCTATTTCAACTATTTCTAAAATCATTCCATTCTGGTCAACTGTATACGATCAATAAGATCCAAAAAAAGAAGGATTTAAGCGACACTTTCTTCTAAACAAGAAGTTATACTCCAAATATGCCAGTCTGTTCTTAAACTTTAATAGAACTCTTACTTCAACTTCAGCATAGATTTTGGATTTCCTAAAACCAGAATTACAAATTTACTTCTAAATCATAGCTCTATGTCTCTCGTTTCATTAGGAACTTTGCAGACCAAGATGTAATCAAAATACCGAAGTATATTAAGTAAAATATTCCAGTTCGTACTATTCCAACAAATTCTCTCACTTTCATTCATTCAATCCATTTCAAATCAATTCAGAAAGCTACCAATTTTTATGGAGAAGTATAACAATGTATTTGGAATCCATTGGTTTAAGTCTCATGTCATTGGGATATCTAGAGCAAAATTTATAACAAAATATCAAAAGATATTCAGAAAATAACTTTAAAAAAAAATAAAAGTCACTATACTGCGTCTGCATGATTGTGAGATCACCAAATACCTGTGATGTCGCGATTGTGCTTAAGCACGATCATGTCTCACGACCTTCTTAAGTGATGTTGTGATCTTCTTCACCATTTTGAACAGGTTCTCCTTTTTTTTCCATTTTTCTTTCATTTCCAGATTTACACACTTCTAAATCATCCAGTATGCATTTCTAACTCCTATGCATTCTTTAAACAAATCAAATTCAAGTTTATCCTTCAACCATAACAAATCTAAAACTTCCCTTCCTCTCTCTCGACTGTGTTTTTAAACTTTCCACGCTTTTCTATCTTTCATTCATGCAAATCCCATTTTTGCATTTTCTCAAATTACATAACACTCATTAGATTCAGATACAACTACTACTATCTTCATACATTCACAACCTCAATTTCTCAACACAAACTCAATTCAGATGTGTTTAGCACTTCTAGATACAGTTTCTATTATCCTAATTTAGTAACAAATTCAATTCCTCATTCAGCTTATTCATACAACGAAACTCCACTACTAAACTTCTCATGCATGTATACATTTATATAGTAAAACATCATCAAAATTACTTACAAAACTCAGTAAAGCTCAAGACATAACTTACTTGATGTTTCAGCAAAAACCCAATAGTGAGATTGAAGAAAAAGTTTCGGTGATTAGAGGGAAAAGCAAAGACAAATGAAACAGACCAATCTTTAGACTACTGAGTTTGCATCAAGTATCAGATTTTTTTGTGATTAATGAACTAAAAGAACTTTGGTGTTGATGTATATAGCGAAAATCAAAACCAAATGAAGAACAACACAAGCTACAAAAACATATTTCGTCTAAAACACGTAACTATGTGTCCTTGTGCATGTAATACTTATGTCACTGTGCTATACTGCCACATGTCACACTATGACTGGTCCATATTTCTATATCTTTCCCTAATCCAAAATACTCCAAATTCCTAAAATTCACCAAAAATTTTGAAATAGTACTAACAATCTCCAAATCCATTTTTACTATCAATATGTCATAGTTTACATTTTAAATCACATTATTCAGACAATTATACCCGAAAATTGTAAATGAATGCATGAACAATTATTTTAAATATGCCAACAATAAATATTTACATGTGTGAAAATATAATGATGCATTAGCATGCAATGCACTCTAATTACTCTCAATGTGCTCAGTCCACAATTATGAGATCTAGTCCCAAACATGGGATATTACATTATGAAACTTAATGTGGGATGTATTGCTAGTGTAGGTTATGCTAGCTTTGTTTGTCTAGGTGGTTATTAGGATGTAGCCTCACTTCTTTGTCTCTTCCTAGGCACTTCCTTTTCCCTAATGTTGGTGTTCTATGTTTGCCCTCTTTGTCCTTATTCCTAACGTAGAAAATAAATAAAAATTGAAAAAACAAAAGGGGTTAGTCTATATTAATCATATCATAACAAAAAAAAACACACCTTAATGTGTTCTTATAATTAATTAATAACAAAAACAAAAATATGACAAATAAATATGAACATAATCCTTAAAAATTGAGCATAATAGCCCAAACAGACCTGAACATCCTAGTTAATAATACAAAACTCCCTACTATTTATTAATAAAAATGCAATTAATTTATCTATACACCCTAATTAATTCAAATAATACCCCAAAAGAATAAAATTACATTATATAAATTCATCAAAATAGTGCAAAAGCCCATAAAAAGGTAATTTGAGCAACATATAAACAATTGGATAATTGAATTTATATTAAAAATTCAATAACCAGCTAGGGATTTAATTTCATGTGAATTTATCCGAAATAACTTCAAAAATCCTTACAAAATTTGAATTCATCTTGTAAAATTGCCCAAAGAATGTTAGTTGATCCCTCAAAACTTTTTTAGTCAACTGGGTAATTAGTCAAAGGATTCTAGTTGCTCTTTTAAAAAACTTTTTTAATCACATGGGTAATCCCAAACAACTTTATAAATCCTATAATAGTGATCACTGCTCCTATTTCACATAAATTTTATTCAAAACTCAAAAATAGTATGAACAATTCATAAAACATATATTAACTATTGAAACTTCAAGAAAAATAAGTTAAAAGGTTGCGTTTTATACAGGACAAGAGTGGGGGAGTGTTGCCTAAAGAGAATGAATAGGAGGGAAAGTGAAAAAATGGGATTCTTAGCAGCTACATATGATTCTAGGAAGATTTTTTTTCAACATAAGTAATAATATAGGCATGTAGTTGCCTCGTTTTGCCCAACTTAAGGTTTTATTTTAAAGAACACAAGTTTGTAAGACTTTAATATGTGTATATTAGGCTAAATATGAGCATGTTGGATAGAACACGTTATGATAGGTTAAAAATAGGCTAAAACATGACATACTACACGAGCACTTAACATCGTCATATTGACACGAAAATTAAAATATCTAAAAATCTATAGGGTCACTAATATGGCATGTTAATGGGGATGTATCCTTCTATAACTTTTGGAATACAAATAAAAAGAAGATAGAAACAAACATAGCCACCAACACGGGCATGCTGGGGCTCTTGTATTTTTCTATTTCTTAAATAACTTAACTAGTTTGGTGACGTCAACATGTTGGAGGGCATATAAGTTACTCAGTGATATTAGCAACATAGCCACCAATATAGATATATTTAAGTTTATTTATCTTTTTGTAACTTTTTGGCAACTTTGTCATTACGTAGAAAATGGTCATGTTTCTACTTTATATTGGCAATATAGAAGAACATGACCATCAACACGGGCATGTTGGTGGATGTATAACTCTCTTTTGACTTAACCGAATTTCCACTTACTGATCGAGTAGGCTAGTTTTACAATTTCTTATCAAGGGTTTTGAGTGTAGTATATGAGGTGTCAATCCCTCGAGGATAATTAAAATGAAAAGAAAAGTAAACAATCAGATATGTATTGATTGAAAATGAAATCATAAAATTAACATAAAGAAACCAAATTTGAGGACCACCAAATGAAAATTGGAATTCAAACAAGGAAGAAAGGGGATTTATCCTATTATTAATGCTAACTTAGTCTCTTTTGAGTTAACGTAGTGTTACTCCTACACTTTTCAAAGGTGGATTACTCTCTCTCGAGTTATAATCATTAAATCCTAAATTATAAACCATAATTGATCTATGAAATTTACAATCTCTCAATTAAATAAAAACACATCCAATTACATCTAAAGTCTTCTAATAGACTATCGGGTCCTCACACGAGATCATAAATTACCGACTTGATTATTTACATGATCTATTAGATTGTTTAACTCTCACTACCCAATCTATTCATTTTTGCTATCGATTCACTCTCTCGATTCGTTATACAACAAATAATCACAACACCTATCATCATTAACAACAAAAGCAACTAGATTAACATTAAATCAAGTATAAATCCCTAAAAGAGGTTAGAACATACTTAACCTAAGATCCATCATCATCAATCCCATCTTATACATCAAATGCATGAAATAAAATATGGATAGAAAGAAATAACTTAGAGGATTAGAGGTTGAAGTAGCTGAAGCTCCACCTTCTTCTTTCCTTGATTCTCTCTCTCTTCTTCTGCTTCCTTTGATATTTCCCAATGTAAAAAATGGAGGCACATGAAAATTAGGATTCCCCTCTCCCTTTCTATAGTCTTTTCTATTTAAGGTAAAAACTAGGTTTTACCTGAGCCTAAAAAGTTCAAAATGTCCTCGAAAAGTTGGGTTTTAGAAACCGATCAGTTTATGCTGTCGTGTAGGTACGTGGCTTGTTAAAATGCACTTTGTTAAGATCGTGGTAGACCAAGCCATGATTGTGGCACCCTCTAAATGTTTTTTTCATGATTATGGCCTCAAATACAAAAAATTAGAGCTTAATAACAAGCTCTAACCCATATAACACTCAAAACACAAATATCTAACAAACTAACACAATTATAAACCTAAACATGCATGAATCAATTAATTAACACCTAAACACATATTAAAATTCCTATTAAAACATCATGCAACCTACAACTATCACATCCCCACACATGAACTTTTTCTTGTCCTTAATTAAAAACAAAACAAACAAAACACAAATACACCAAACAACTACACACACAAATGCAATAATGGTACAATTGCATTGAATTTTATGAAACAAATTTAACTACAAACACAATCTTTCAAGTTGTTTTAACCTATTAACTTATGAAATATGTTTTTTTAAGTACTTCAGAATAAATATACATACTAATCAAGACTTAATGTCAATTTCATTCACTCTTATCACTTGAACACATATATTGATAATTATTCGATCAATCAAAATTGTAACTATCCCTTAAGTATCTGTTCATGAAAATTCAAGCTATTCAGAAAGATTGGTGGGATTTATTAAACAAGGCAATATGTTTGTTAATTTTCATTAACATGAACCTAAGCTTTTAACGCGAAGGCAAACATTTGTGATGAATGTCCCTATGTTACTAGCCATCCTTCAATAAGTGAAGGTACCAAAAGGACATGTAAAAGTGGTTTTTATCTGGTGCAATAGGTACTTGAAAGTACCCAAAGAAACCATCCAGAAAATAGTAATGAGATTTGCCTACAAGTCTCTCAAGCATCTGTCAAAAAAGGAAGAGGAAAATGATCTTTTGATGTGGCATTGTTTAATCTTCTATAGCCTATGCACACACGCCAGGAATTTTACACCCTTTTAGGAATAAGCTCATCCCTATCATTTCTAACCACAGTGACCCCACTCTTTTTAGGCACTACGTATATCGGACTAACCCACTCGCTATCAGATATGGGATAGATGATCTCAGTACTTAGAAGTTTGGTGATTTATTTCTTAACCACATCTAGAATAATGGGGTTTTGTCTCCTTTGGGGTTGTCTCATAGGTTTGGAACCCTTACTTAGTAGGATCCTATGTGTGAAAATAGCTAGACTAATCCCAGGTATGTCTACTGAAGTCCACCCTATAGCCCTCCTTTGCTCTCTCAACACAACGAGGAGTCCCTCTTCTTTACCGTTAGACAGGGAAGCGACAATTATGATAGGTAATCACTCATTAGACTTAAGGAAAGCATACTTTAAAGTAGGGGTAAAGGATTTAATTCAATCTTAGGAGGTTGCACAATAGAAGGGATCAATTCATGAAGTTCAAGAGAAAACATATTACTCCTCTTTCCTTCAACTAGTGATAGTTTAGCTTCCATGCAGTCAACTTTATGATCTCCATCTATTCTAAGTGTTGAACCAACCTCAAGTGGATCTATAGTGGCAGTTGCCTTGGATAAATCCTTTTATATACCTGAATCATCACTAGACAACAACTCATCCAAGTATCTCAAGGTATAAGAAGAATTAAAAGTAGAAAAGTCATAAAATGTAAGGGATTGAGAATAATCCTTAGAGGCAAGGTGTCTTTGCATTAAATGAGCAGTTGCAGTAGCTGAAAGGGAATCATCTTTGTTATCTTCAGTCAGACACTTTTGTTATAATGAAACAACTTCATCAATTACCACATCATTATTATCCTCCACGATGCCAGAATCACCTGAAACATTAACAGAAAACCTTTCTCTAAGGCGATCATCACTAATAATAGAAGGAATAGAACTCGCATATGAGTCAGTTGATGATACCGTTGCCTTGCAATTAACTACTGAACAGTTAAGGCATGTTTTGTCACCTCCACATGAGCAAGTGGAGGGAAAAGAATAAAGATATGAAAATGATGAAATGATGTCTTCCTCATCATTAGAATCCTTAAGAAAGGTCTACCAAGAATCAGTGTGGCATCATGAACAAGTTCAGAAGACATGTCAAGCACATAAAAATCAACAAGAAAAACCAAATCCTTAACCTGGACAAAAATATCCTCTATAATGCCCTCAGGATACCTAATAGATCTATCAACCAATTCGAGTACTACAGTGGTAGACTTAAGAGTAATGGACTTAGGCATGACATTAATAGCTTCCCCTAGATCTAACAAAGTTCTCCCTATAGTAACTTTACCTAAAGTGCAAGGGATGGTAAGGGATTCAGGGTCTTGGCATTTTACAGGGATTTGAGGTTTAAATAGGGCAAACACATTTGAACTTACTTAGACTCTTTCATTTGGCCTAAACTTCCCCTTATGGTTACACAGGTCTTTAAGGTATTTGGCATAAGCAGTAACCTATTTCACAAGATCAAACAAAGTAATATTGACTTCCACCCTACTAAACAAATCAATAATATCTTTTTCATACTTAGTTTCAGTCATTCTTTTGCTCATCAAATATGAATTAGGAAAAGGAAGGTCTTTAAGATTTACCTCTTTACCATTGGCTTTATTTGATCCATGCTTGCTTAACTCAACATGCTCCCTTGTTGTTGCTTGTTCATGGTTTCTCTCAGAAGTTGCTCCTTTGCTATCTAAAAATGTGGACTCCTTTTCAGCTAATAATGTTGGGCCCCAAAATTTTTCTAATTTATGTTATTAAGCATGAATTGTCCAAATTGTGTGTTTATGGCTTAGTTTGATTAAATTGGGAGCGTTAGTGGATAATTGAGATTAAGTTGAGTTTTGTGGTGTAAATGAGAATTAAGGAATAAAAATGTGTGAGGGCATTTTAGGAAGACCACTTAGGTGGGAGAGCTTAAGGCTTTACAAAGAGGGGTGTTTTGGTCTTTTCCTTCCCCTTTAGACTTAAGAAAGAGTTAGAAAAATTAGAAGAAAGAAAATAGAAGAAAGAAAGAAAAGGAAGAAGAGAAGGGAGAGTTGTCGTAAGCTTGAGGAGGAAGAAGAGAAAACTAAGGTTTGCTTTCCTAAGAGATTTCTGACAGATTCAAAGTATTTTCTGGGTAAGTTTCTCTTCGTTTAATCTTATTTCAGTTGGATTAAACTCTAGAATCGTTGTGAAGATGTTAGAATCGGTGGTTTAGGGTTTTAGGGAAAAAGTGGTTAGATTTCTTTGGGTTGATGATTCTGTGCAGGTTTTTAAGTTGTTAATGGGTTAAAATGTAGTGTAGGACTTGATCTAAGGTTTAGATGTGTAGTATTTGGAAAAGGGAAAGGATTGAAGTTGGAAAATTCTGGAAATCGGGTTTCGGAGTTGTTCTCCAGACCTGCACGTCGAGACGTGCGTATGAACATGCCGCGGCTTGGGAGAAAGGGAAGCAACGTCGCGACGTATGAATGTTTATTTTTCGTAACATGCGAGGACGCCGTGAACGTCGCGACGTGTGAAGGTATGCACATCGCGGCGTGCGACATTTTGTTCGCCGCGACGAGAATGCACACGCCACGGCGCATGCAAGCACGCCGCAGCGACCCTCCCCCAGCTTCCAGCAAAGATGAATTTTGATATTTTGGGCATATCTTTTGATGTAGATGTCTAATTGAGGTGATTTCAGATTCGTTGTGAACTAGAGATAAAGGGCTATAAGTTGTATGAAAAAGGGAAGTTCGGAATTAGCCTCTTAGGATTCGGGAATTTAGGTGGAATTCAAGTGGAGACTTTTAGTGCTTTTCCTTTTGGATTTTCAAGCTTTTGAGTATTTTCTTTGAATATTGATTGAATGAAAGCTTGGTTTGTTTTAGGAAACCAAGCCGACCTGACCCAATCGCAAGAGGAAGGACAGTAGTGAGTCGGATACTCAAGTGATTCTAGGTGGGTAATATATTTATGGTTATTGTGTGTATGGGCAAATTGCCTTGTGTATGCTTGCTTACATTGTGTGACATTACTTGTGTTGAATTATGAGAACTATTACAAATGCATTGTGATTATGATATGTATAGCCTTGATAGGCCTTATAGCATTTTGCAAAAATGAAAAGAACGAAAAGTATGAAAGCTTTGATAAAATGCTTTGAGCATGAAACGAATGGTTATG
>JANITW010000006.1:34342308-34356994 GCA_027564335.1 Erythroxylum williamsii | reverse complement strand
GTAAACCTGTTCCTCTATAATTAGAGGCCAGTAGCATACTCAGTCAGTAAATACAGTAAAGCCTATCAGTCAGTCCCTATATTACCATAATACCCTTGCTGACAGTAACATGATGTTACAATTCATCTAGCTTCAACTTACTTAAATCCTTGTCCTCTTGTATTGTCATTACTTTAGGTCTCCATCTTTTTGGAAGACTCCTGAGAATCTTTCTAAAATGAACTTGACTATCGTAGATTCTCTCAAGAGTTTTAAGTCTATTAACAATTGTTTGGAATCGTCTAAACATATGATTAATTGTCTCATCATCTTTGATCTTGAACAACTCCTACTGATGAACAAGAATACTAATCTTGGACTCTTTCACTTGATTTGTCCCTTCATGTGCAACGGCTAATGTGTCCCACATTTCCTTTGTAGATTCACATCCATAAACCTTATCATATTCACTTCTGTTTAGAGTAAAATTTAAAAAGAACTTGGCCTTTGAGTTTAACTGAAATTGAGCTTTCTGATCAACTGACAATTTGTCACAAGATATGCTATTGGCTTCTTCGTCTGTTAGTGTATATAGACAATTCTCAATGTTATCCTAAAGATCAATATATGTGGATTTTATAAAGAGCCGCCTCTTGTCCTTCCAATAACGATAATCTTCACCATTAAATGCAGGAGGTCTTATGACGGAGGCACCTTCAATAAAAACATGTGATTTAACCATAGATCTTTGTCCTCACTTTGTAATAGTATTTCTTGGAAACCTTGCTCTGATACCACATAGTGTTTCTTTTAAATGTAGGCTATAGTATTTCTTTGATGGCTTAACTATCTTCTCCAAGATATGCTTCACTTCTCTTTTTGATATTTTAGCTTGACCATTGGTTTGTGGGTGGTATACAGTGGAGACTTTGTGAGTGACTCCAAATTTGGAAATTAGGTTATCAACTACCCTATTATAAAAGTGTGTTCCTCTATCACTAACCACAGCCTTAGGAATCCCAAACCTAAAAAAAATGTTGGACTTAAGAAATTTAGAAACTACTTGCGCAACATCTTTTCTAGTAGGTACAACCTCTATCTATTTGGATACATAATCGACAGCTAAAAGGATATACTCAAAGCCAAAAGACAGAGGAAAGGGACCCATGAAATCAATGCCCCAAACATCAAAGATTTCACAAAATAGTAAAGACTGTTGAGCCATTTCATACCTTTTAGCTAACCCTTCAAAACGTTGACATTTTCTATATGACCGATAAAAGGTAAATGAATCTTTAAAAGGGTAGGCCAATAAAAACAAAAATCTAGAATTTTCCTAAATTTTCTCCTTGCACTTAAATGCCCACCATAAACCATTGAATAGCAAGTTGAAATTATAGCATATAATTTTTCATTAGGCATGCATTTTCTAATGGCTTGGTCAATGCACAATCCCCATAGATGAGGAGCATCTCAAATATAATGCCTAGCTTCGCTCCTTAGCTTTTGGGCCTGCGACTTAGACATAATCCAGTCATGAGATAATTGACTATATGTGCATACCAAGGTTCCTTTAAAACTAAAGCACATAAGACTGAATCAGGAAAAGAATCGTAAGTAATTTCAAAAGAGTCCACTCCCTGTGTATCGTCTGGTAGCCTACTCAACTGATCAGCTACATGGTTCACTGCTCCGACTCGATCCTTTATCTCAATATCAAACTCTTAAAGAAGCAATGCCCATCTTATCAATCTAGGCTTTGAATGTGGTTTCTTGAGGAGATATCGAACAACTGTAAGGTCAGTAAAAATGGTCACATGGGAGTTTAACAAATATGGCCTAAACTTTTCTAAGGCAAAAACTACGACAAATAGTTCTTTATCAGTTGTTGTATAGTTGATTTGAGCTGGATTCGGTGTTTTAGAAGCATATGCAATGAGTCTTGCGAGCTTCTCCTCCCGTTGGCCCTCTTACAACACAATTAGAAGCATCACATGAAAGCTTAAAGCATGGTTCATTCCATTTTCAATGTTTTCACAAGAGGCAAGTGAGGGTACATTGAGAGAGTAACATTATGCATTTTTAAACCTTGAGATTGCTTAATTGAGATACTAACCTTGTTGAAAGGATATTTGGGCCTAAATTCTTTCATTTATGTGAGTATCTGCTTAATTTCATATCTTTCTAAAACTTGTTTTAATTCTTGATCAAAGCTTGATGAGCTAAAATTTTGTTAATATGATAGAGGCATTTTTTTCAAAACCCCTTTTTTACCTAATTAGCTCGCATTTCGTGACATATAAGTTAACTTAGGTCTATTCATTTTAGGTTCCGATTAAGTGAAATGACCCAAGGATGCACCCTATATTGCAATCCTTGGATTATTTTTTATTTGACCTCCAAGGGTACGAACAAAGGTCATAATCAAATGGTTGTAATATAGGCTACAACCTCGGGTTGTTTCACTTAATCAAAACGTAAAATAAATGGACGTAAGTTAACCTATATGTCATGAAATGCTAGCTAATTATGTAAAAAGGAGGTTTTGATCTTTGAAAACATTAACTGCACTAAATTATATTGTAAAAAGTATGTAAAATGTATTTTTGGATTGTTGGGAATAGAAACGGAAAGATTAAAACAAATGATTAAAGAGTGATAGAATTCTCTTGAAAATGAGCTTTGGCTATCATAGTTCGAAATTGATTTTGATGGGAGTGGAAATCACTAATTTTTAAATTGGTAAACCTTAAAGAACTCTTTAAGTCCAAGATCTTAATCAATGGCACTCCATTTCTTAAAACCCTGCTAAATGCTCTTAGTATGTACAGTGGATAAGTCCATGCAATAAGTCAGTTGAAATATAGAATCAACTCAATATCAAACATGACTATGCAAAATAAAAAGGAATCAAATGCACCCATGGTAGAAGTTGACAGTGAAAAATGGAAGAAAAATAAGAGGGTTATGAGAGAACACAATGGTGGAATCGTGGGTGGTAAGATGATGGAATGATGATGATGTCTCTATCGGCTCCCTCTTATGTTTTTGTAACTTATCCCCAAATAGGTTTTTTCAAAAAAGGGTTATTAGATCGGGTTTACACAGTAAGTTAAATTTTCGAAAATGGTTCAGGTCTGGTGTTGATTTGAATGTTTTGTCGTGGAAAAAGGATGAGTTTGCCGTGACAAACTTTCCTGAAAGGTTTCTTTAAGAATTTTTTGCTTTTGCCGCGGTGAAACATTCTCTTCACCATGGTGAACTTTGCTCATTACATTGTTGATTTTAGTTTCTTGAATTTTTTGGTTTTCACTCTTGGCTCTACTTTTGAATGTCCTACAATGAAAAATAATAGTTTGCAGTATCAATTATCCTAAAAATCAATTAAGTGCAATTACTAATTATTTGTGACAATTTTACCTTCAAACTACATTAATTCAAAACAAGCACTCATGAGCTAAATTAAGCACAATATTTGATAATAAGAGCTAAAAAGTATAACAAAAATCATGAAATTGTCACTAAATAATATAGAAAACTTGGGTTCAATCAAATTCCCCCACACTTAAACCTTTGTATTCCTGGACAAAGCCTATAAAAATCAAAGAGATACAAGTGCAAAAGAAAATAGTGACCATGCTTAAAAATGAGAGCAGAAAATTAGTTAAATTACTTCCTCAGAAATCAACCCAAGCAGACTGAAAGAGCGTTAAGAAAATAAACACTATAAATATTTAATCCAAGAGATTTAACAAAAGAGATTTCTCTCAAGGGAACGTGTTTAATCTCTCAACTCACTTGTTTTAGGATAATTTCACTCTACAATCTGCTTAGTCCATTCTATTCCATAAGCGTGTGATAATTCTACCTCTCTGCCACAAGAACTATAATTTCGATAATCAAGAGGACTTTTAGGGATGTAATATATGGAAGGCTAAATGAAATGGATTAAATAGAAGAAGAAAAAAATGAATACATGCATCAAAATTATTTCCATATGAAACAAATGCCAACTATGTGTAAGAAAATATTTAAACAAAAAAAATAATCTCACCCTTTTTTAAATAACTTTTCTCTTTTGAGAAAGCTTTCTATTTCTATTTTTTTGTTTTTTATTTTCTGAAGCTTTTGGAACTTTTTCTTTTTTTTTGTTATAGAAACCTTTTTTTATTTTATCTTTAACTGGAGATGAAATATTCAAATCAATTGTGAAATATGCATGCACTCAAAAAGATGGCTCAAAGTGGCTAGCAATGGTTAAATGTTTGGGGTTTGTGTTTGGATAAGTAGGTTTCTTAAAAGAATGCCTCTATCATATTAACAAAATTTTAGTTCATCAAGCTTTGATCAAGAATTAAAACAAGTTCTAGAGAGATATGAAATTAAGTAGATACACACAGAAATGAAAGAATTTAGGCCCAAATATCCTTCCAATAAGGTTAGTATCTCAATTAAGCAATCTCAAGGTTTAAAAATGCACAGTGCTACTCTCTCACTGTACCCTCACTTGCCTTTCGATAAAACATTGAAAATGGAATTAACCAAATTCAACTATCATTTAAAAACATAGATGGTTTTCCAAAAACACATGGACAACTTTGACATTTACAAAATCTTTAAAACACAGGAGTGAGAAGAATCTAATTTGGGAGAACTATTGAAATGAGGGAATTAAAACAGAAAAAGTTTTTGAAATTAAATAGAAAAACTTATTAATTTATGGAAGGGATTGACTTGGCCACGATGAAACATAAGTTCGTCGTGGCAAAATTAAAAATTGACAACTTTGTCGCGGCGTAATCATAAGCTCGTCACAGCGAAATATGACAGAGAAAAAGAAACATTTGAGAAATATGCAATTCATCTCAATTACCAAGTTTAAAAATTTGCAGAGGACACACAAATGATTTGTACAAAGCAATTAAATGGCCAAAAATGATGCATAAAGAGAAATGTCAAAATAGAATATCATCCCCCACACTTAAACATCAAACTGTACCCAATTATGAAACAATCAAAACACAATGGGCAGTGAAAAGTAACAGGAAGGCACAATGAGAATCATAGAAACAACTGGCCGTTAATCATGTCAATAACAAGGTAACTGAGTACCCAATAGACTGAAAACTAAATACATGACTATCTAAGACAAAATGAACAAAAGACTCAAACTAGTCCACAGAAGAAGCAGCCCTGGATCCAGATTGTCCTGCTCCAGATGTGCCAGTGCTGCTCAGTGAGTCATCCTCATTAGAGGCTAACTGTAAATGAAAATTCTCTACGAGCAACGCATCCATACGTTGGCGATACCGCCTATCTCGATCATATAAAGCCCTTGTCTCCTTCTACCCATATAAAGCCTCTGTCTCATTCTGCCATGCTATCTCCTAGAAGAGAGTGTCTCGGAGATAGGAAAGATCCGTCTAAGTTCGTCAACCTTACTAGCGAGGGTCTGTAAGGTAATGAGCTCAGAAGCGTCCTAAGCTTGATGATCATCCTCAACTGGTGCCGCAGCTGCAGGGGTTGTACCAATATCATGAACATGGAGGGAGGGATGAGGTGGGTGAATGGTAGGTTGCTTTAGGCAATCATATGTAAAGAGTGGAGCCGAATCAAAATAGCTGTCATTATCAAACTCTGGGACATTGTGAGCTTAGAAAATGTCAGAGATAAGGTGAGAAAAGGTGATGGCATTGGTTAATTTGGCCGTAGTGATAAAGTAATAAAGGGCGGAGGCAATAGCATCAGCTATATCGACCGGACTACCAGTCATTAGGAGATAAATATTTAAGGCTTATTGTTGCAAACTAAATGTAGCCCATGATGAGCCTCAAGTCGTAGATCAGACCGTTTAAGGTAATGTTATGTATAGCGTGGGTGATGCCATTCTACACCCTCTTGACAGAGGGTGCAAATAACATCTACCATTAGGTAGTTGTATATAAGCTAATCATAATGGCAACAGAGAATATTAGGAAGATCAAAATGGCGATGGATACTGGCAATGGTGAATATATTTGATGCCTTAATACCATGGAAGTTAATTTCCATGGTATCATTGAATCGGGTATAGGTGTAAAAATGGCGAACGAACTTATCGTTGCCTTGAGTGTAGGGTTTTACTAGGCCAATTAGCTAAGAAGCAACAAGTTGCTTAACAAAAAGATTTTCGAGGGGAGCTAACAGAAAGGGTCTCTTTTTAATGTAAGGCCTAGTATCTACTTTCTCATATAATTCCTCAAAAGTAAAACTATCGGAGGAATCAGACTCACTAGAAGGCACAGAGAGTTTAACTCGAGGCATTGTCCTGTAGAAAATGCACATTGAAACATAAACTAATCAAACAATCAAAGCAAACTAAAAATAATAACCTGAGCAACTAGCAAAGGCATAATCAACAATTCTAGGTAACTTAAACAAAATTAATCTAAAGTGAAATTGGAAAAGAAAACAAAATAGACAACCTAGTCTACCCTAAACATTACAGAAACTAAGAAAAAGGAAGAGAAGAAATACTTACAAAGGATGGAAATCTGCGTAGATAACTTGCAAGGGAGAGAATGGGTTAAGGAGAATGGAGGATAGTCGTAGTGAATAGGTGAGCATATAACTGATGAAAAGATTCGAAAGGGTTACAAAGGGACTGGAGAGTAAAATGACAGAAAAGGGCCTGATGAATAGGAAAGGTTAAGAACAAACAGGGGCAGAATGGTAATCTCATGAGTTTAAATTTGCGCAAATTGGACCTTCACTGCAGCGAATCTCATGAGTTTAAAATTTACGTAGATTCGACCTTTGCGACGACGAAAGCTAAAGTTCACCGCCACGTCAAAATTTACCCGAGAGCAATAAAAAGGGTGTGAGGAACTTTCACAGTGATGACATGGAATCCACATCACGGCGAAATTAACCCAAGAGGAACAAAAAGTTGTTACTGGGGGCTTCACCACCAACAAAATTAACCTTAAACTTGACAAACATAAATGTTTAAACAAAGGAATGAGAAACATAATGGACAAACAAATGAAACAAGCTTAGTACTCAGTAAACCTTTAAGTGCATAAATAAAGTCATAAAGTATAAGATAAGTTGAAGAAAATAAAGTGCAACACATTTAACCATATCACTTTCCTCAAGTTTGAAGACATATCATGCATCAGGCCAACAAGCATAAAAAATAAAAATAAAACAGGAGACAGAACTAGAAGGGGATTTTATTGAATTTGCAAACTACGAATTAAACTAACACTAAGCTAACGTTCCTACTGAAATAGTTTCTCCCCATACTTATTCAACAAACTAATGCACTTGACAATGTCATAATCAGTCATAGAGAAAGAGTAAGTAAATAAATGAAGGAAAGAAACAACTTGAGTTTTACAGAGGTTCCTGATTCTCCTGGTGAGCCTTCAACAGATGGCCATATTGTCGTGAAACAAATTCATCAATTGCCATATCAGTGCCAGTCTCCACAATTCCCTATTCACCTACAATTTTAACAAAAAAACTTTCTCTAAAGGGCTTATCACTAACAATAGAAGAATCAGGTGAATACAGTGCAGAGCTAAAGGTATCATCTTGGAATTCAAATTCAGAGCAGGTATCATCAACAACAATATCGATCATGTTAACACCTAAAAGTGAGTAATCTTCATAAGGATGTTTCATTGCTTCATACATATTAAAACACACCTTTTAAATAGCTACTTCCATTATGATTATGCCTTCTTTCATGCTAATCATGGTGCTAGCAGTTCTTAAGAAAAGTCTCCCAAGAATCAGTATGGCATCATGAATAAGTTCAGAAGACATGTCAAGGATATAAAAATCAGTAGGAAAGACCAAACCCTTTACCTGGACCAAACTATCTTCTATAATGCCCACAAGATGCCTAATAGACCTATCAGCCAATTGGAGTACTATAATTGTAGACTTTAGAGTCTTGACTCCTAATGAAGTGTAAATAGACTTAGGCATAACATTAATAGCTGCCCCTAGATCTAACAAAGCTCCCTCTAAAATAACTTTACCTATAGTGCAAGGGATAGTGAAGGATCCAGGGTCTTGACCTTTTACCAGAATTTGAGGCTTAAGTAGGGCAGACACATTTGAGCTAACTTGAACTCTTTCATTTAGCCTAAACTCCTAGTATGGATACACTGGTCTTTAAGGTATTTGGCATAAGCAAGAACCCGTTTCACAAGATCAAGTAAAGGAATATTAACTTCCACTCTACTAAACAAATCAAGAATATATTTTTCATGCTTAGTTTTAGTCATTCTTTTGCTCATCAAATATGAATTAGGAAAAGGAAGGTCTTGAAGATTTACCTCCTTACCATTGAATTTATTGGTCCCCTACTTGCTTAACTCACCACTCTCTTTTGATGTTGCTTGTTCATGTTTGCTCTCAGAATTTGTTCCTTTGTTATGCAAAAGTGTGGTCTCCTTTTCTGCTAAAAGTGCTCTCTCCTTAAAGCTTTCAGACTTCTTAACCCTTGCAGGTGTGGAAGGCAACTCTTCACATTCAATCTTCTCCTCAACTACTTCCTCATCCTGATCACTGAATTTCAGTTGCTTCCCACTTCGAAGATTGATGGCATTTAAACTCTTCGAGTTTATAATAGTGTTTTAGGGAATATTGCCACTTATATTATTAGATAGTTGAGTGACATAGGAGTTGATGTTTTCAGTCTTTGTCTCCCATTGCTCCATTCTTTTCTCTAGAGCATTGAATCTGGCAGCATTCTTAGAAGAGTCCTGTTGAATCAGAGAAGCTATTGCATTGAACTGTTTGTTATTAGAAGTCCTCTCCTCCTTCATCAATGCCATCATATTACGCAAGAGTTGGTTTGTATCTTCCTTTTTTGGAATGGTCAAAGCTTGCTATTGGTTTTGGAGCTGGTTTATGGAAGGACTAGCCCCTCCACCTTGCTGAAATCTGTTTAGAGCTTTACTTTCTTCATTTCTCCAACCAAGTCTACGATTTGCCTTCCATCCCTAGTTATATGTATTGGAATAAGGGTCCCCTTCCGATTTGGTCGACCTTAATATACAGTAGATATCTCTTCATAACGACTGGGATAAACACCAGAAATAAGCATCGCAGGACCATAAGTGTTGCAACTAGGTGCAGTAAGATCCATAGGAGTTGGTGGATGATGCACACTTATATTCTTTAACTCTGCAATAATGAGGGATAATTAAGTAGTAATTTTACTCTCTAAAGAGTCTAACTTAGGCTCAAGACTTTCCATTCTTCTAGAGTGAATTGATGAAGCTCCCACTTTATGTATTCCTTTTGTGTCCCTCACACTGTACTGTTGATGATTCAAAGCTATTTTCTTAATTAGTTCCCAAGCCTCTTTAGCAGTGAGGTCAATTAAAGAACCTCCTGAGGCTGCATCCAACATACCCTTGTCTTAACTCTTCAACCCATTATAGAAGTACTACACCAACTACTCGTCAGGTATTTGATGGTGAGGGCATCTAGATAATAGATCCTGAAAATGGTTCCAATAGTCTGTTGAGTCAAAATGACTTTACATATATATGATTTTGATGAATAACAAAGAAGAAGCAAAAGCAGACGCAAAATGGAAAAGCAGACGCAAAATGAAAAACAGACGAAGAAGCAAAAGCTGACGCAGAAATGAAAAGCAAACGCAGGATGAATAACAAAGAAGTTGAAAAGCAGACGAAGATTTCAAAAGAAGACACAGAAATGAAAAGCAGACAAAGAATCCAAAAGCAGACGAAGAAGTGAAAAGCAGACGCAGAATGAAAAGCAGACGCAGAATTCAAAAGCAGACAAAGAAAGAAAAGCAGACGCAAGAGTCAGTTCGAGTTAGTTACAAAACTCAACTGATTAACCGTTTCTTTCAAGATTCAAGAAGCAAGATTCAAGAAGCAAGAATCAAGAAGCAGTTGCAGACGAAGGCTATAAATATGAGTCGAAGTCGAAGATTGCAAAGTTAGTTGACTTATGCATACGCGAACTAAAAAGCTTGTTTGTGAGATTACTGAGCGAATTAGCTGTGAGCTAGTATTACTGTAACAAAGTTTCAAACACTTTTGTAAGAAAGTAGTGCAGATAGCCTGCAGACGCTAAGAGTAAAAGAATACTGAGTGTAGAAACCTGAAGAGGCTCTGAAAGAATATTTGTAAATGTTGAAGAGATAGTGAAATCTCAGAAAGACTTCTGAGGACTGGACGTAGCCCACAGTTTAGGGTGAACCAGTATAAAATTGTTGTGTCGACTTCTCTCTACTCAATCTTTCTTTAAGTTCAAAACAAGTTTTCAACCTTCTCCCACTATTTTGTTTGTAACTTTTTCGGTTGACCTCCGATTTAATTGATTCTCGAAGCATTGGTTTTCTAATAAACTTTTCTACCCTCTCAGGCAAAATTCAGAATTTTTAGGATTGGGTTAAATTTTATAGATTAAATTGAAGGGATACAATTGAATATGATTCCGTATTTGGGCGTTTTCTTGATTTATAGAGGTCTGATTGAGGTGATTTTTAGTTCTTATTACTATAGAGTTAAGAATCGAATTTAATTTTGGGCCCTAAGGAGAAATTTTTCAGAAGGGAAATTAGGATGAATCTTTCGAGATCCGTTCGGAAGTAATTGAAATGGGTTCGGGATATGGTTTGACGTGGTATGAAATTCCTCCCTTGTGGGATGCGCGTCCAGATGTCACGTAGGATGTTAGACACATGACTCACTAGGCTGGGGTTCCAACACTTATGGTATCAGAGCGTTCCGATTTAAGTCCAGGTATAAGGAGAAATTTAGGATTTTTATGACCTATTATGCATTCTTTTAAGATTGAATTAGTTGCATTGTTTTCAATTATTTTCATGTCTAAATGTTGATTTTGCATGATTTGACTCGCACAATACACTTTGAAAATTGTTTTTGCATGAACTAAAGATTTTCACTAGTTTTATTTTGAAGGATTAAATATGCCGCCTCGGAGTAGAACTCGAGGAACTTTGCCTCGCGCTCGCCAGGGGAGCACAGATGAGTCGCATGTCCCACAAGATGCGAGGACACACTCTGCTCCTAGCTCAAAGGCACCTAGTATGCAACTTGAAGAGCCATCGCCTCCTCCTCCTACTATGCCTGCGATGGATCTGCAGTTCTTCCAGGCTTTTGCCCAGGCTTTCACCTATGCCTTGGGCCAAGGATCACGGGCTCCAGTGCCAACTCCAGTGGTTAGGGACGGGCAGTATGATAAATTGCAGAAGTATGGAGTTGCGGATTTTCATGGAACCACCAATCCAAAAAAAGCAGAATCTTGGATGAAGAGGATAGAGAGAGTCCTGGTACAGATGAAGTGCACAGATAAAGAGAAGCTGGAGTATACAGTTAGCTTACTACAGGGGGATGCTCTCCACTGGTGGGAGTCAGTGCCACAAAGTTGAGTTGTGCCTCCAGTGCTGACATGGAGGGATTTTTGGGAGGTGTTCAGGCAGAAGTACCTCTTCTAAGTCTATATCTAGGAGAAGGCCAGGAAGTTCATAAATTTTGACTCAGATGGAGATGACGGTGAGCGAGTATGAACTGAAGTTCACCTAGCTATCTCGATATGTAGCTCACATTGTGGTCAATGAAGAAGACAAGTGCCGCAAGTTTGAGGGAGGCCTCCACCTGGGAATCAAGGAGAAGGTAGTTATTCACAATTTCTATGATTATCAGCAGCTGGTGGATGCTGCACTCTAGGCTGAGAAGCTAGAGAACATCAGGCAGGAAGTGAGCAGGAAGAGAAAGAGTAGAGAGCAGTCTTCCAGGAAAGGGGGTAGTGTTTAGACAATTGACAGGGGTGAGAAGAGCGCCCGTACTCAGAGTCAGGGTGGCAGTAGTGCCCCTCGTCAGAGCAAGCAGTTCAGGGTAGGGAAAGTACAGGCCTCCTCAGTGGGAGGAAATAGTAGAACAGAGAGAAGCAGGAACTAGAAACCCCAATGTGAGCATTGTGGGAAGCTACATTAGGGTGAGTGTTACAAGTTGTTGGGTGCCTGCTTCAAGTGTGGAGAGAAGGGACATAGGATTAAAGACTGTCCTTAGATGACTAGAGGGGATGGATCATAGGTTCAAGTTTCTAGGAGACCAGAAACTATGGGAATCAGGCCAGTTGCTGGGGTGGGCAGTTCTGGATCAGTTAGAAAACCTATTCCTCCAGGGAGACCGAGAGGGCAAGCACAGGCTAGGGTGTTTATTATGACACGGGAGGAAGCTGCAGCCGTACCGGAAGTTGTAACTGGTATGGCTCAGCTATTTCATTATGATGTGTATGTCTTATTTGATTTTGGTTTCACTCATTCCTTTGTTTCTGCAAGCATGGTCTTACCTGGTATGCATTTAGTTCTTTTGGATAGCTTTCTGCTTGTTAGCACTCCATTAGGGAGAAATGTAATTGTAAGCCGAATCTTTAGAGACTATGAGCTCATTATCGAGGGATCTAGTTTGGTAGTGGATCTGCTACCTCTAGATCTAAAGGGGTTGGATGTTATTGTAGGAATGGATGTAATGGAGAAGTATGGGACGAAGCTTGACTGTGGCCTAAAGGAAGTGGAGTTTGATCTAGGTGATGGTCAGAAAGTAACTTTCAGAGGAGATAGAAAGATATCATCGCCGAGGCTTGTTTCAGCTTTGTTAGCTGATAAAATGATGGGAAGTGGGTGTGAAGCTTTCTTGGCGTATGTTATAGACACAGGTGTGAGTGATAGCAGGGTGTAGGATATTCCTATTATGAGGGAATTTCCTGACGTGTTCCTAGAGGAGTTACCTAGTTTGCCCCTGGAGAGGGAGATTGAGTTTGCTATTGACTTGATTCCCTTAGCATCTCCTATTTCTATTCCACCTTATAGGATAGCTCCAGTTGAGCTGAAGGAACTTAAGGAGCAGTTCGAAGAGTTGTTAGAGTAGGGGTTCATCAGGTCGAGTTCCTCACCTTGGGGAGCACTGGTCCTGTTAGTCAAGAAGAAAGATGGAACCTGGAGGATGTGTATTGATTACAGGAGGATCAACAAGGTGACAGTTAAAAACAAGTACCCTTTGCCTCGGATTGATGACTTGTTTGATCAGTTGCAGGGAGCAATGGTCTTCTCTAAGATTGATCCCACGTCTGGCTACCATCAACTCAGGATTAAGGAGTCTGATGTGAGCAAGACATCCTTCAGAACACGGTATGGGCAGTATGAATTTTTGGTTATGCCTTTTGGACTGACCAATGCTCCAGCTGCTTTCATGGATCTGATGAACAGGGTCTTTAAGGAGTTCTTGGATTAGTTTGTGATAGTGTTCATTGATGACATTCTGGTGTATTCAAGGAGTGTAGGAGAGCATGAGGAACACTTAAGAATTGTATGGCAGCGGTTGAGGGAGAGGGAGCTTTATGCCAAATTCACCTAATGTGAATTTTGGCTACATGAGGTGGTTTTCCTTGGCCACATTATCTCTGAGAATGGGGTACATGTGGATCCAAAGAAGATTGAAGCAGTAGTAATTGGCATGTCCTGACGATAGTGACTGAAGTGAGAAATTTTCTCAGTTTAGGAGGTTACTACAGGAGATTCGTGGAGGGTTTTTCTATGATTGCTATTCCTTTGACCAAATTATTAAGAAAGAATCAGAAGTTTATCCGCATCAGTACACAACCTAACCCCTTCCAGTAGGAGGCATGATGCCATATGGGTGATTGTGGATAGATTGACGAAGTCAGCCCATTTTTTTACAATCAAACAGACTGATCCTCTGCATGTGCTAGCCAAGAAGTATATTGATGAGATTGTGAGATTGCATGGGATTCTGGATTCGATAGTGTCTGATAGGGATCCTCGATTTACTTTGAGATTTTTGGGAAGCTTACAGGAAGCTTTGGGCACCAAGTTGAGTTTTAGCACTGCTTTCCATCCTCAGACAGATGGACAATCTGAGAGAACCATTCAGACCTTTGAGGGAATGCTCTAGGCATGTGTGATGGATTTTAGAGGAGCATGGGATGAACACTTTCCATTGATCGAATTTGCTTACAATAATTCGTCCCATTCGAGCATTCATATGGCTCCTTATGAAGCTCTGTATGGGAGGAAATGTAGGATTTCGGTGTGTTGGGATGAAGAGGGATACAGGAAACTTTTCGGTCCAGAGTTGATTCAGATGACCATTGATAAGGTCAACTTGATTAAGCTCAGGCTAAAATCAGCTTAGGACAGGATGAAAAGTTATGAAGATGCTCACCGGAAAGAGATGGAGTATGAAGTAGGTGAGAAAGTTTTTCTTAAGACTTCTCCTTGGAAAGGGATTCTGAGGTTTGGTAAGAAGGGTAAACTAAGTCCAAGATATGTGGGGCCTTATGAGATTCTGGAGAGGATTGGTCCGTTGGCTTATACATTAGCATTGCCTCCGGAGTTATCACATATTCATGATGTTTTTCATATTTCTATGTTGAGGAGATACCGATCAGATCCTTCTCATGTCATTCAAACCAATGAAGTTCAATTGAGTGATGATTTGGGTTATGAGGAGTTTCCAGTGCAGATTTTGGATACAAAAGAAAAGGTTGTCAGGGACAAGGCATTGCAGCTAGTAAAAGTCTTATGGAGGAACCATTCAGTAGAAGAAGCCACGTGGGAGCCATTGGAAGCTATGAAGGAGAAGTATCCTCATCTCTTCATTGATTCAGGTAAGAATTTCGAGGA
>JANITW010000006.1:34275007-34286367 GCA_027564335.1 Erythroxylum williamsii | reverse complement strand
TTTTGTAACACGATATCAAGATTAATCACAAGGCATGGTACATGTCAACCTTTGATTAATCATAGTTTCTTGATCCCAAGTTGACTGATTATAACAAATGACATTGATGACTCCTCATCAATTCATTTGAGCACGGCCATACATTTCTTCAATCATACTTGTCAAGAGGCCTAAATGATATCTCTCTCATTTAAGAGAGGTATAAATCTCATCGACGTCATTCACATCCTTTTGCATGATTTATTTAATATCCAATATAAGACTATTTATTATCCGGTTAAAGATAACTTAGTCTAATATGAAAACACTAAATTTCTCATATAGGGATTCATAATGACTTCAGGTCAGAGGACTAAAGTCAAACCATATTGAGAATCACTAATGACATGAAACCATGTATTGTTCTCTCTGTGGGTTGGTCCAATATATGTTCTCAAACATATATCTATGTTTCTAATTTGATAACTTATATCTATGATCAGAAAAACGTGATCATCAATCAGAATACATACTAGCCTTAATTCATTATTGTTCCACCAATAATGATCGACCATGGACAGTTTAGAACAGTATTATAAAGTTTATGGTTTTACTATCAAGTCACATACTTGATAACATAAGCCTAATACTATTCATGAAATATAAATCACATTACATAAACGACATACATGCATATATAAAAGAATACCTCATAATATCTTATTAATAAGCCATAATGTTAATACAAAAGTCACACATATCCATTGGCCTAGAACACACTACTAACATAAACACGCCTAGTTATTTCAGACAAGAATTTCAATATCGGATCGGGTTGGGTCGGAATTAGATCTGGCATGCAGAAGGAGACTCGAGACTCCAAGAGTGGCGACGATGGGTAGGCTAGTGGTGTGGTGTTTGTCGCCGGATGTGTGGGAGTGAATTTAAAAAGTGGGATTGTAGGAGGAGAGAGCAAAGGGTAGGTGTCAGTGGTGGTGCGGTGGTCGTTGTTAGAGAGGGAGTGCCAAAGAGGGAGGGAACGAGAGAGAGAGAGAGAGTGAGACGTGTGAGAGAAAAAAAAAAGTGGGAGAAGAGAGGAGAGTGTTATGGTTGTTAGGTAGGGGGGTGGGGTTGTAAAACAAATTTTTGCAATTTAGTCTCCTAATTTTGCAAAAGTTATGATATGATTCAATTTTGAGCTGCTATTTTAAAAATTTTCTAGTACTAAGCAAAAAATACCAATATCTACTAATATCAACGCTGGTACCAATCCATAATTACTTTTTTTTTTTGTGAGAAGGAAAGAAAACCAAAGAGGCCTATGGCCTTAAGAAAGCAATAGAAGCAGCATCATTAAAAAGAAACTGACGAAGTCCTGGCCCTAGAGCCTCCCAAATAATCAGAAGCTGAGGATTAGAAGACCCCTGCTTAGTTAGAAAATCCGCACACTGATTACCTTTTCTATAAGTATGCACAATAGAACACTCCTAGTCACACTGAATCAAATGCCTGATGTCCCCAATAACATGGAAGTAAGGGTGAGAGGGAGGACAAGGTCCCGCAACTAAATTAATAGCTTCAAGAGAATCGGACTCCAAGATAATTCGTCTAAAATCACGATCCCAGGCTAAGAGGAGGCCATGATACATCGCTTGAAGTTCAGCTAACATATTAGTAGCATGACCAATGAACCTCGAGAAACTCACAACCCAAACCCCTTTAACATCCCGCATGAGACCACCAAATCCATCAAGACCCGGATGGAGTGGGTATGGTACGAAAAGGTGGAAAACCAATGCATTGGACGAAAGAAAGAACTTACAGTATGGAGTGGAGCGAGTTTACCGTAATAGAATCCAATTTATATCTAACTATGAAATGCCAAAAAGACAAATGACGAGAAAAGAACTCAAAGAAAAAGAAAGACAAAGTTGTGTGAAAGGGGCGGAACATTTCTGATTCTTTCCCTGTTGTAATTCTTTTTAGTTTTTAAACCCCGTGCTTCAGGCAGCTCGTCAGTTTCTAATCATAAGAATACAGATCTAAGCTGCGCTCTCTCTCCCTCTTTCTATCTACTACAAGTTGCACGTTCCCACTCCCACGTCACTTTACAGATTCTTTTTTCCAATTCCCTCTTGAATTTCTATTCCTTTCTGCTTTTCTCCTCTGGGCTTGTTTCGCTTTCATGGCGGATCTAGACAAGAGCTTCTTGTGGTAATATTCGAGAATCAGGTTCATACCTTTTAGTGTGTAAAGTTTCTCAACTCTCGGTTCTCCTGCTTTTTAGTCTTTACTTGGAAAGGGTTTGGAGTTTTTCACTCAAAAGTTACGCATTCGATGCAACTTTGTATTCCGTGACAGTAGCGGAGTAATTCTCGTGGTGAATTGATCCTTGGTGTTGTTAGCAGATTATTGTTCTTGTGAGTGCGTCCTAACCTCGGTTTATTTGATTTCCTGGAAAATAACGAAGTCGATGACTTTCTCGACTGGGGACTGGTTCTAGATTGAGTTATTGCTTCATTTTCTATACTAGTAGATTATCCATGACTCAAAGATTGGAAAAATTGGAGGGGGAAATTTTTAATTCGAACGAAATAAAAGAGAACAAAATAATGCTTAAAGAAATTATAATTACATCGATAAATGTAGACAAAGTTAATGCCCTATGACAATTTAATTGTGTTCGTTTGATAATTTGATTACTTTTCCATTTTCTTTTCTTTTCTGGTTTGATGGTTTAGGTTAATGTTTTCAGGATAGTCCCTTACAGTTGCTTCATTTGTAATGCAATTAGTGGACAGTAACGAGAGTAAGAAATTGAAGCGGTTGAGATCATTCAATACCGATATGACCGTCACTGACAGCACCACCCCTCATATTGTTGATGACCGCGTCTTTTTCCCTGTGGAAGAGATCGTGCAGTCTCCGTTACCTGGCTATGTGGCTCCAACTTCCATCAGTTTTAGTCCTGATGATAATTTAGTGACTTACTTATTTAGTCCTGATCACAATTTCAGTAGAAAGGTTTTCACTTTCGATCTCAAGAATGGCAAGCAGGAACTGCTTTTCAGTCCTCCTGATGGTGGTCTTGATGAGAGTAATATATCACCACAAGAGAAGTTGAGAAGAGAGAGGTCAAGGGAGCGTGGATTGGGTGTCACCCGGTATGAATGGGTAAAAACAAGCTCGAAAAAGAAAGCAATAATGGTCCCGTTGCCTGCAGGGGTTCGTTCATTTTGTCATGCTTTTATTATTTTGTACATTTCAATAAGTGATCAACAATAAATAATGTCATGCATTCTGTTCCTAGTACTTATCTGGTCTTCAGATTTCTTTTAGTTTCAATTTATGTTTTGCAATAAGAAAATTTTCTGTGCTGCTAGAGTCAGTTTGTGCAATTTTTGTGAAATTATACTATTACAATTCAACCAATCATTTTAATTTATGAGTTAAAATCTAAATAAAGTCGAGTTTTCAAATTTTTTTGGATTCCCTTGGAACAAATCTTATAATGGAATAGAACCTTACTTTATGGATGTGACTTGATAAATAAATACAATAGTCACTGGTTTTTTTTTTTTTTTTGGTTCCTGAATGGATTGTACATATCACCAGCTTGTTATGATTTTTATCAAATTTGTTTTACTATTGTAGTATCTCTTCTCTTCCATTTGTCTTTTATCAAATGCCATTATCTTAGGCCTGCAATAAATTGCCTTTAGTATCACAATCTTGCTTTTGTGTCCATCGAGTATCCTGTTAGTTAGCTGTAAATAGTATTGTGTGTATTTAAGTTTGTATCTGTTCTTGCTGATAGCACTTCTAAACTCAACTGGATGTGCTGATGTATCCAACCCTGGTGTTTGTAGATTTATTTTCAGAAGTTTCCTCTTCGAAATTGGAGCTCAAACTTCTAAGCTCTCCCTTGTCATCAGTTATCTTACTTTATGGATGTGACTTGATAACTACAATAGTTGCTTTTTTTATTTATTCCTGAATGGACTGTACATTCCAATAGATTGATATGATTTATATCAAATTTTTTTTCTTATACTATTGTAGTTTCTCTTCTTTTCCATTTTTCCTTGATGTTTTATCAGTTTCCATAGTTCTTAAAAGGTGTGCCAATTACGTCATGATCTTAGGCCCTTAGTATATTACCTCTGGTATCACTCTCTTGCTTTTGTGTCCATCAAGTATCCTGTTAGTTAACAGGAGATAGAAGTGTGTGTATAAGTTTATATCCATGCTTGCTGATGCAACTTCTAAATTCAACCGGCTGAACTGATGTTTCAACACCCTACTGCTTGTAGGTTTATTTTCAGGAGTTTTCCTCTCCAAAATCGGAGCTCAAACTTCCAAGCTCTCCTTCGTCACCGATCATTGATCCACATCTCTCCCCTGATGGTACAATGCTCGCCTACGTGAAAGATGGTGAGCTGTATGTTTTACATCTCCTGAACAATGAAACAAAACAGCTTACGTATGGTGCCCAGGGAGCTGTAATAGTATGTTCCACTTTTCTGTTACCTTGCTCTGTTGCATTTGTGTACATTTTCAGCAAATTGTTATACTTATGAGAGAAACATTGTGTTTCAACTAATTAACAACAAAATTTCATCTTCTATTAGGCGTTGGGTTTAATCCCTACTGTTTTGCGTCATCCTTCAAGTGACCTATGTTCATGTATGTGTGAACAGGTCCATAATCCCTTTCCTTTTTGTTGATTCTACTGCTTGACTGGTATTCGAGAAACAGAGTAAAACTTGCTTTAGTAATCTTTGCAAGATTTTGTTTTGGAATGTGCAATTTGTCCTGCAACCAAAACTGTTTATACCAATCGTTAAAATTTATGCCAATGCTGTTTAATCTATGCTTCTTCTTTACCCCAATTTCACAGTAGGCTTATGTTCCTGCAGATATCTTTCTTTCATTTCGTAAAAGATCCATATCTATATTTATCGTTAACTTTGCTAAATTCTCTGGACTGCCAAAAACTGGACGCCTGTCTCTCCATAGTTGTATATTTTATAGTTTTTCCTTTCTAACATTTCAAATCATGGCATACTTTACAGTTAATACTATGCCATCATGCTTTATTTCATCTTTTATCCCTTTACAGTATATGAATCTGATTGGAAGTGTCTATGCTTTTGATAATTCCTGTCATTCCTTTAAGATTCTTTCTTTCAGTATGCAGAATGTAACGTATTAATTTTTTTCTGGCCTTGTGCATGTCTTCAGACCCATGGCCTTGCGGAATACATTGCGCAGGTAAAGGCTTGATTGAATGATATTCCTTTTCCTTGTCATAGGAAATTGTTTGGTTTGTAGATCATGAATAGTATGAGTTTTGTTGCAAGTGTAAAATTTATTCTCTTAATGTTATGAAATGCTTACGTTTATGTTGGTCTAACTTTTCTTGGGTTTACAATCTGGTGTTCTTACAGGAGGAAATGGATCGAAAGAATGGTTACTGGTGGTCACTGGACAGCAAATTTATCGCATTCGTACAAGTTGATAGCTCCGGGATACCAGTTTTTAGAATTGTGCACCAGGGTAAAAGTTCTGTTGGTTCAGGGGCACTAGAAGATCATGCTTATCCATTTGCAGGAGCTGCAAATGTCAAAGTTCGGCTTGGGGTAGTTTCTGCTTCTGGTGGTTCTATCACTTGGTTAGATCTTCTTTGTGGAGGATTGGAAGAGCCAGACAGTGAGGAAGAATATTTGGCCAGAGTCAATTGGATGCATGGAAATATTCTCATAACTCAAATTTTGAGCAGGTCACATTCCAGACTAAAGATTCTTAAATTTGATGTGAAGACAGGAAAAAGGAGCGTTATATTGGTGGAAGAGAGTAACACATGGGTTAATTTACATGATTGTTTCACTCCTTTAGACAAAAGTGTAACCAAGTGTTCTGGTGGTTTTATTTGGGCTAGTGAAAAAACAGGATTCAGACATTTGTATCTGCATGATGCAAATGGCGTATGCCTGGGTCCTATTACTGAAGGTGAATGGATGGTTGAGCAAGTTGCTGGTGTTAATGAAGCTGCAGGGGTTGTATACTTTACTGCAACTTTAGATGGGCCTTTGGAGTCTAACCTTTACTGTGCTAGATTATGTACTAGTGTCAATCATACATTGCAGGCCCCGGTGAGATTAACACATGTTAAGGGAAAGCATACGGTTGTACTTGATCACCATATGCAAAATTTTGTTGACATTCATGATTCCCTTGATTCTCCCCCTAAGATTCTACTTTGTTCCTTGCTCGATGGTCATGTAATAATGCCTCTATTCGAACAGCTCTTTCCCATTCCAAGATTTAAGAGACTTGAACTTAATCCTCCAGAGATAGTTCAAATACAGGCAAATGATGGAACTGTATTATATGGGGCCTTATATAAGCCTGACCCGACAAAATTTGGATCACCTCCTTACAAAACAGTTATCAGTGTGTATGGTGGCCCCAGTGTACAGATTGTCTCTGATTCTTGGATTAATACTGTGGACATGAGGGCGCAATACTTACGGAGCAAAGGCATCTTAGTATGGAAGGTTAGTATTCTTTAATTAACTTATTTGTTTTCCTTTTGGTTGTACACACCTACACAGACTAGAAATCGAGTCTTTACGAGTAGAGGTGGCATGGATGTGTTGTAGGACAAATAGAAGAGATTTGTAGAAAGAACACGTATAACCTAAAAACAGGGTTACTGAAACGTTAAATTTATGATTAAAAATTAAAAATAAGGAATTGAAATAATGATGGGTATAAAAACTTTGAATTTAGGGCTAGAAATTAAACCAAAAAAAAAGAGGTGAAATATATGATAGGTTGAAGAATCACTCCTAGGATTTTTATCAAGAACTAAGAACTAAACTACACTTAGAAGTTGAAATAAACAGAACTTTTGGAATCACGCCAGAATTATTCCAATTAGAAGTTTCAGACTTTAGAAATTAGTTTATCTTATTTCTTGCATTTAACATATATCTATATATAGAGAGAGAGAGGAAGTCTTTAAATCCTAATTCTAAAGGAGACAAAAAATTATCTAAACTTATAAACAAGAATAGAGTCTCATTTAATAAGAAATTTTATTATTTTTAATAGATTTAAACCATAAGTTGCTAGACAAATTTAAATGGAATATTTGCTGCTTAAATTTCCTTTATATATATATATATATATTTGCTCTTCCGAATTGTCCATAATATGTGTTCTTTTGTCATTGTTCTATCCACACTTTGAGCTCACACAAGTTCTGTAAATATTAGCCAAATTAGGTTCATGACCAGAATTTACAAACTCCCAACATCTAGGGTCAAATAATTGTCGTTTGTTGTTAAAAGACTGGTTAAGATGGAAAGAAAATTTTAGCATCCTTGGCTTCAAAAGATTGTGGGGATGTGTGAATTGATGCTGGAAAAAAATGTAAAGATTTCTTGTAATGTGTAAGGTATATGATTGAGAAAAAGAAAAGCTCATTTGCTTGACATTTAGCACGCCGTCTTCTAACTGCTGATTATTTCACTCTTTTTAAAGTTGGATAATAGAGGAACTGCTCGGCGTGGGCTGCTGTTTGAGGGTTCTCTAAAGCACAATGTTGGCAATATCGATGCCGAAGATCAGCTTACCGGGGCTGATTGGCTCATCAAGGAAGGGCTGGCCAAAGTTGGCCACATTGGGTTGTACGGATGGAGCTATGGGGGGTATATGGCAGCTATGACCTTGTTGAAGTTTCCTGATTATTTTTGTTGTGCTGTTTCTGGTGCTCCAGTGACTTCATGGGATGGATATGACACATTCTATACTGAGAAGTACATGGGTTTTCCTTCGCAGAATCCCACAGGTTATGAGCATAGCTCTGTAATGCATCATGTGCACAAGTTGAAAGGTAGATTGTTGTTAGTCCATGGCATGATCGATGAAAACGTGCATTTTAGGCACACTGCAAGACTGATCAATGCGCTAATTGCGGCTGGGAAACCCTATGAACTACTAATTTTCCCGGAGGAACGTCACATGCCACGCAGGCATAGCGACAGAGTTTACATGGAACACAGGATTTGGGAGTTCATTGAGAGGAATTTGTGAAACTGGTTTGTTGTCAAACGTTGTGGTTGTGTTTCAGTTTGTAAATAAGTTTTTGGAACCCAAGTAGCAATAATTTAGGATTGGTTGCCTTGCCTGTCCGAGGGGACTAATTTAAGGCAATAATGCTTAAATAAAAAGATTATAGGCTTCCATCAATTTCAAGCTTCAAGTTTATTCTTCCTGACAATATCATGGTTAAACATTGATATTAATATAATATCAATGTTTTATGCATGTTAAATTACATTTGAAACAATTTCGTAAGATTTGTAATATGGATAATTTATCAAAATTTTAATCACAACACTATATATATCATTCAACATAAAATCATATGACACTATCAAATATCATCAAGGCCAAATGTGTGATTTGCATCTCATTGTTTCATAAAAGATCTAAGAAAGTCTCTCTCCTTTATCTTTGTAACTAATTCCTATCCTAATGTTACTAAAATTGTACTAATTATACCTTGAATAGGTGGCAAAAGTGGTAACAGAGATAATAGTAAGAACCTATTTAGACTTTTTTGTGAAGCATTAAGGTAAAAATTACACCTCTAATTAATGTTTAAAGAAATCATTTTTAATATTACATCAATGTTTGCTTCATCTAAATTGCCTAGTTGTGTCATAATAATGGTTAAATTGATGATCCATACACTAGAAACTTCCAAAAACCAACTTTTTAACGGTTTAGAATAATATAGTCTCATTTTGAAAACATTAAAGTATAAGAAAATACCATAGAAAAAGGTGGGACTAGCATAGAATTTTTAGGAAATGTTAACGGAAAATCATTATCTTTTGCTAAAATCACGAATCCATTAAATATTCCAATTGTTTAAGATGACCCTATCTTATAATATTCTCCTCATCATTATTATCATCCTCAAGATGTGATGTACTAAAGCTTACACCGCCTGTTGAAGAAATACCACGAATTTGTGTTTTGTCCCACTAGATACATGAATCTTGCGAGTCATCATACTTCAAGCTTATAGTTGAAAGATTGTACCTAGTAAAGAATTGATGAGTTTTACAAGAAAAATTATCAAATATGAAGGTAAAATATAAGTGACCAGATCATACTATATAGGATAGAGGTTGTAAATATCTCTCATAATGGTCAAAATGAGCCATCATTTCAAAAATAGAGGACCTAAATAAAGTTTTTAATCAATAATAATAATAATAAACCAAATTAAATGATAATGAAGATTTCTTTTATGTCCATTATGAGGGAAAAAATTATAGACTATGAAGGAAAAATAGAACTTGGTGATCACTTATAAATGCAAGACATAAGCTAAATTAAGTTAATAGATAATTTATGAAGACCGTTGAGAATTGTGAACATCAAACAATCATTAAATGTAAGAATGAGTAATTAAATCAACTCATTAACTTGAAGTCCACATAAGTGAAGAACAAAATTAAAATCAAGGAATATTCGAAGCATTACAAGTTTACAAATATAAATGTAAACTTTCTTATATCTTTTACTTGTTTATTTTAATGCATTGGGGGCTTATCGTGCATAAGCAAATCATTTTTTATCTTACATATAAGTTTCAATTATTAACAAGAATTACAGTTTTTATTTTAAAGAAAACCTTTTTGATCTTTAAAACATACTTGAAAAGTATTTAAGTCAAAATGTTATAAGGTGAATGGGTTTGATAGTTTGAGAATCCTAAAAATATTTGAAAGTGTAACTTTAGGATGTTTTCCCAATCAATGTAGTGTATAGGCAACTGATATTATGACCTCAAAGTGATTTAAGTATACTTAATATACACTAGTCGACTAATGTACTTTAAAAGAAAATTATACTATGTATCGAGAGTTTGTAGGACTACCCTGGCTGCTACAATGGTTGATTAATATAGCAACAGCATATTTTGGGGAACATACACCTTTCTAAGCATTTTTTAGAGTGCTTAGTAATCTCCATCACCTTCTAAACACTACAAAATTGAACCTTGAAAAAGATGAAACTAATACATACCTCACTAACTCCTTTCATGGAGCAAAAAAAACTAGCCTTAAGCCACTTCATTCAAGCTACCAATTTTGATTACACATTATGGAAGCAAAGATTTAGAATTATATGGTTACATTATGGTGACAAAATACCTCTTTCTCTCACATATGTGTTCCAACTAAAAATTCCTCTAATATGATAGTCTTTGGTAGCTAATGGCTTTATCATTCATACTCAATTTGGATTCCTATCTATGGCTAAATCCTATTTTTCACAGTTGCTAGGATCCTCTTCTAATGCTTCTTCTTATGTTAGATTGATTGAACAAAATTTTCAATAGAAACTAAATGCTAATGTCATATAGGCTCTTTCTCTTCTAGTGTTAGCTTCTGAAATTGAGAATGCCATCAATTCTTTGGCTAAGTGTAAAACACCTCGACCTGATGGTTTAACATCCTACTCTTTACAAAAAAAAAAAGGGATATTCTTAATAAATCTATTATAGAAGTGGTACAGGAGTTCTTCTTCAACAAAACTTCTAAAAGAACTTAACAAAACCTTCATCACTCTGATTCCCAAAGGAAAGGATCACAAGTCCCTTATTGACGTCAGGTCTATTTCTTTTTGTTCTTCCATCTAAAAAATCATTTCTATGGTAATTGCTAAAAGGCTCAAATCCATCCTTCCTGATTTTATTTATCTTATATAACGTGCTTACGTTCACAATAGACAAATTGGTGACAATATAGTTTTGGCTCAAGTAATCTAGCAAAAACTTTGTTTTTCACCATTGATTTCTAGAAAACATATGACGTTTTTTACTAGACCTTTATCCTAAATTCATTAAAGGCTTTTAACTTCCTAAACATTTTTCTTGAATGGATCTTAAACTGTATCGTGTTAGTTTCATACAAAATATTTTTTAATGGAAAATCTACTAAGAGAATCCATGTAGCTAAACGCATCAGGCAAGGGGATCTCATCATCTCCCCTTACCTATTCTCATCAGTTATCAAAAGAGCTTACCAGACTGCTAAGAAGAACTAGCATTGAGAACTCAAAATTCAAGTTTCACCGAAAATGTAAGTAGCTTAAGAATGTAAGCCTCAATTTTGATGATGATGTTTTGTTGGGACCCGATCCGGGAACCGGATCCCAACCGGAAAACGAAAAACAGAAAACAAAAGTACCGGAGCAAAACGAAGCGAAGCGGAGTCGATACTTAACAAATGGCGCTGACATCCGAGAACAATCAAGAACACAGAAACACATTCGAATAGATGAACATAATC
>JANITW010000006.1:34263774-34274907 GCA_027564335.1 Erythroxylum williamsii | reverse complement strand
ATACAATACATTCACCAAGCACTCCTTAAATTTCATTTTCATAATTCAAATTTTCACTCAAAGATCGGGGTCCAACATGTTTTCATATTCTCCAAAGAATATTTAAATTCAATATCAGCCTTATCAAAAACTTACACATTGTTCAAAAAGATTTTTGGCCTAGCCATTTTCCAACAACAAATTCAACTCTTTCACCTCAACAAATTCCTTGTACTTGTTTTCTAGAATATCAGCCTATAGTGGTTTTTAAGGAATCTCATCTTTCGATCAAATATCTTGAAGTTCGTATATCATCAACAAAGCTTGTGTTTAATGATTTTAAGCTTCTTATTGAGAAAATCAAAAGCAAAATTGAGACCTAGAGCTCTAAAACCCTTTCTAGTGCAAGTAAGTGTTAGCTGATAAACTTAGTGTTATCTTCAATAACTAATTATTGAGCTTCACACAATGTTTTTCCTAAAGCTGTCTCCAAACTAATTAAGAAACTCTTTAGAAACTTTCTCTGGAAAGCTAATGGTAAAGTCAACTACAAAGTTAAATGGTCTAAGATTTGTATGTCAATGAAAGTTGGTAGATTATGAATATTTCTTATTAAAATGTTAAACTTTGTTTTTATTACTAAGAGACTTTGGAGATTAATGTCTAATAATCAATCCTTATAGGCTAAATAGATGAATTATTATTTCATAAGGAATCAAAACATATGGGACATCAAAATTCTTGAGAATTCCCCTACATTTATAAAGTCGTTATTTAAATTAAGAGAGTTGATAAGAGATCTTTGTAAGCATTTGGTGGGAGATGGTAAAACTACCTTTTGGTATGATAATGGGAACCCTTTTTTTGGCCCTCTAGGGGCAATCAATGATGCTACTACTTTACATAGTACTTTATCTTCCATTATTTCCATTGTTGAAGCTTTTTCCACTGTGGATATGTCAGTATTATATCTATCATCTGCACTACATAGTTTCCTATCAAATGTTATCTTTGATAATTCCAAAAAGTACTCCACCATATGGTTACACACCCTTTCTAGTAACTTCATTAATGCATCATTCTGGTCTTTGTTTAGAAACACCAACCTTACTATTCCTTGGCATAAACTCACTTGGTATAAGCATAATTCCCCTTGCATCTTATTCACTTTATGATTAGCAATTAGGAATCGTCTTTTTATAGTTGGTATACTAGCACATTACTCCCTTTGCCTAATTGGTGCACTTTATAGACATTAGCCTATGAAAGTATTCGTCAAATCTTTTTCCTATGTTAGTAAATTCAATACCTATGGAAGGCAGTTACTCAAGTATGTAGTATACACTTTCTTTTTGGTCAGAAATAGTTGATTGGTGCTGCAAGGTTCAAATGACAAGTGAAGGGGATCTCTGGATGTTCATAGTTGCTTTTTCTTATCTAGTTTATAGTCTATGGGAAGAAAGAAACAATAGGTTCTTTTGTTATTTATAAAACAACAGAGAAAAACTCTTGTAGGTCTTATCCTCCAAAACCAGGCAACACATTTTTGTCCACAAAGATTACCCCTACTTCAGCTCTTATTGCCTACTTAATTGGAAATTTAACTAGCTTATTCTTTTGGTATCGTATAATGTTGTTAGAGGTAGTTTAGTCCCTAAAGGTATTATCTTGTTCATACTTTTTTTAAAAATTGCTTATATTTTAATACATTCTTTCCTTTTTTTCAAAAAAAATCAAAATATAATAATTTAAGAAAATATGATGGGAAATTTGTTTAAAGGGCTTATGTGAGAATGTTATACAACAAAATGGTTGCATTTATTTATATGAAGACCAATTAGTAGACTATTTTCCTATTAGCCTTACTTGTTTAACACTGTAGAATTTTTAAAATTTGGACCAATCAATTATGAAACACTAAAGGAACTTGGTAAATGCCTTTCTTAACTCAATATGGGTTTAGCGATGATATATGGTTGATTCATGAAGGCCTCAAAGAAATGGAAAATAAATCTACCAAGAGCCTAAAGTAATAGGTAAGAAGATGACACGCAAAGGCAATAAAAACCCAACTGCTTTTATTAGAAAAAGAAATTAATGGTCTATTTTTAGAAGTACCAAAAAAGCCATACTATGAGAACTTGTAACAATTCTAAAATTGTCACATCAATGGTTTTAATATTAAGAGATAATTAAATGCATAAATTTGGTCAATTCAAAAGATGCTTACAATGTTGTCCATGGAAACCTTTTAGATTTAGATTCTAACTAAAAGAAAAACTAGATGAAAATGCAAAGTTTATTCAAATATAATAAGTAACCCTCTGTTAATGAGGTTGAAATTAAAATCAAGATCTAATAATAGGATTGGAAGTAGATGGTTTAATTAAACAATAATATAAGAATACCTAGAAATGTTTTTTAAAGTTACAAAATTAAATTGAGTTTGAATCCACCAATCATAAAGTGGAAAATTCCACCAAATCTTGAATATAAATATGTCAAATAGAAATATATTATAGAAGATGTTGATGACATATTCTTCTAAATATATAGATCATAAATTGTAAAGAAATTTTTTTATTAAGTAATTGTTGTTTTATTTTAAGAAGCAAATGACTGTAATAAGGTAGAAAATATGGTTAAAATGTCAATGAGCATAATTTTCACTTAAATATCACCCAAAATTGAGAATATACATCTTTTTCTTAGTTATTCCATTTACTTTGACAACCTTGAAATTGTAAGATCAAATAGGACCCTCATAAATGATTAAATTAATCACTCTTTCTTCTAAATACACATTTTTTAGAAGAAAATTAGACCCATAATTGCATAAATATAAACAAAAGGTTGGTTAACAAATTAACCAATTGAACACAAAAGAACAATAAAAGAGAGAAAAAAAGAGATGAAATTTCTTTATAGGGATATAACTAATAAGCAATACCCTAAAACAAATAATAGACTAGTCAAATACTACTTATGAAAAAAATGCCAATGGTAAGTTGTGACCAAGGAAAATGTTAGAGCAATAAAGGAAAAAAGTAGATTAAAGGGCTTTTTAGGTCCATAAGTTACGAAAGTTTCACCTAAGAAAAGTTGGAATATTAAGAAAGTTGAAAGGTGTAGTCGTAGACTATACAATGTTTTAGTATGTAGTTTAGTACTTGTTTAGTAGTTAAATTGAACTATTAATGCATGTTTAGGTTATATTTCAATTATTTAGTTAGATATTTGTGTTTTGAGAGTTAGAGAACATTTTTTAGCTTCAATTTTATGTTTTTGAAGTGCCTTGATGTATTTATTAGTTTTTCAGGGCAACTATAAAAAGATGAAGGAGATTAGGAGAAAACGAAAGAGCAATAAGGCCTACGATAGTGGCCTAGAAGCCACAATCATGACACAAGTATCAGGGAGGAGCCACGATCATGATAGAACATGTGAACAACCTTCCTGACTTGAGCTTTCAAGGGACTTTTTAGACCTTTCAAACTCGAAAAAGGCCCTAGGGTTGCCCAAATTAGAAAAACCTATAAAAAGGTTAATGAAGAAACCCTAAGTGAGCCTCCAATCTTCCACTTTGGGAAAAGACTCCAAGAGAAGAGAAGAAGAAGAGAGAGAAAGAGGAAGTAAGGAGAAAGAAGCAGGTCTTGGTAGTTACTATTTTCCCGAGGCATCCTGATCCCCATTCCATGTGTATTTCTTTCATCTTTGTTTTCATTTTCTTGATTGTTAAGATAAATATAAATATGTTTATGGATTTGGGTTGATTAAGATGTTCTAACGTTATTCCAAGATTTTACCTTAAGGTAATGTTAATCTAGTTATTTTTGTGTTTAATCTAGTTATTTTTATGTTATTCTGATTGGGTGTTGAGATTGATTATTATATCTTCATGCTTCAGGAACAAACCAAGAGGGTGAGTTGAATGCAAAATGATTAGGGTAATTTAATGAGAGTTAGGCAATCCAATAGATCATTCAATCAATCTTATCAATTATTATAAGGAGAGAGGAGACGGATAATATGTGAGACCTAGTGGTTTATTAGAGAGCTTAAGAATTGATTAGGTTGTAGACCGATAGTCAATTGAGAGAAAACAATTTCAGTGACTCGACTTTATTAGGGTTTACTAATTAGGCCTTAGTGATTATAACTTGAGAGAGAGTAATCTACCCTACAATAGTTTATAACCGACATCCCAATAACACAAAAGTAATTAGGTTAGCATTGATGATAATATATATACCTCTCACATAATTTGGTAAGTTCTCTTGTGTGATTTCCCAATATTGAATTGTTGTTGTTCAACATTTGATTTTGTTGAGTTAATTTTCCAAATTAATATATTGACAATCATCTGTGTTTACTTTCATATCCTGTTTCATTCATTTTAGTAATTTTCTTAGCCTTCGATAACGTAGGTTTAGATTAGTTCACACCTACTTATGGGATTAACCCTTTACATACTACAAATCATGACTCGTGCACTTGCGATATTTTGAAGGTTATAAATTGTAAAGCTTACAAAATGATCAATAAGTTTTTGCATCATTGCCAAGGAGGTGTAGGATTAGTTTAGTTCTTGTATTATAAGTCTTTTTCTCCATCTCTTGTGATTGTGGTATTAAAAAAAGAGACGAAAGTTTATACGCAAGGCAGAAGACAAATCAATTCGGACATCCCAAGTTGAACGCTAAGAAGAGATGAAAAGAATGACGGTGGAGGAAATACATCATGGACAGTGATGGACTGTTATAGATTTCATGAGGCCATAATTATGCTTATCATTAAATGATTACACGACCACCAGTGTAAGTGAGTACGTTCAAAAACAAACCATCACTATTAAACGTGCTATGAACCAATGTGCAATTATATGGGTTAGCCAATGAGGATCCTAATACTTATTTGACTAATTTTTTAGTGATTTGTGATACCTTCTGATATATTGGGATATCAGAAGATGCTGTTAGGATGAGGCTTTTTCCCTTTGCACTTAGGGATATAGCCAAGGCATGGTTGAATTCTCTCATCCCAACAAATGTCACAAGCTGGGAGCAGTTGGTGCAAGCTTTTCTAGATAAGTACTTTCCTCTAAACAAGACAACAAGACTAATAAAGAAAATTATCAATTTCTAGCAAAATAAAGGGGAGTCTTTATATGAAGGGTGGGAGTGGTATAAGGAGTTGTAAAAGAGTTGTCCTCATCATAACTTACCTAACGAATTCCTTTTGTAAACCTTCTATAATGAAGTTAATCCACCCATGAAGGGCATTATAGATGTAGTTATTGAAGGATCACTCATGAGGAAAACAGTTGAATCATCACACAAGCTGTTAGAAAAGATAGTGTACAATAGTTATTTTTAGATATCAGAATGAAGTAGACAGCAACCAGCCTTTTAGGATCCAAAAGGAATGATTGCTACAAATTTAGTGACAACATTGTAGGTTGGGATCGAGAACCTAACCAAGTAACTGAATAGCCTGAAAGCCACCTCTTCCTTTATATTCAAAGCAATTCAACACAATGGTTAGTTATGTGGACAAGATAGCTATATCACAGTTGATTGTTTCTTAGTGGAAAACAACAACGTGGAGTAATTCAACTTTAATGGAGCATAAGTTGGTCAGAGAGATAACAATCCTTATTCAAACACATACAATTCAGGGTGGCAAAACCACCCAAATTTTCATTGGTCTAATAACGTTAGGATTCAGTTTAGAAATCAAGAGTCACATGGATTTCAATAAGATGAGTACAATGACTATGATTTAAAACTGGACAAGATCATGGATAAGCTCGTAAGTATGGATGAGGCCTAGAAGAGGTTAGAAGGGCAAATCGCCCAAGTAACTAGGACTCATGCCTCTTCTATCCTTTACCTGAAGGTTCAAGTGGAACAACTTGTTAATATGTTATCTACAAGAAGTGTGGGAAGTCTTTTGAGCAACATGGAAGTATATCCAAAATATCAAGTTAAGGATATCACACTTGGGAGTTTTGAATCACTAGAAAACCAAGCAGAAACCCACCATGTATAGGACCAAGAAAAACTTAAAAAGGGTGAAGAAAAGAATGAGGATCCTCCCTATGTTCCTTCTCCCCTTACCCATTAAACATACCATTCATGTAAATTGATGTTGTTGCATCTTTAAAGGAGCAAGAGTAGGATGACCAAATGATAGCGGCAGTAAAGGTTCAAAATGATATAGACGTCTCTATTCATAAAGCAAAAGAAGCAGATGAGAAGAAGGTGAATGAGGAAGAAAGCGAATAATTCACCTTCTTACTGAACAAACTCTATGAATCGATGGAAGATTTAGGGAGTTTCTTTATTCCCTATTTTGTTGACAGTTTGTCACTGAAAAGGACATTACTAAGCTTATTAGGTTTCGTTACTTTGATAGATTATGTCTTTTTCATTATTCTCCAACATGTAGCTTATCTACAAGTTAACAAGCAAATGTTAAACAAGAATAGCATAAGCAAGCCACTCATAATTGATCCTGGCTAAGTTTCCAAAGATACAAGGTCAAGCTAATGACCATACTTACCATGTTTAGTAATTAAATTTAAATTCTATATAGTCAAATTTGTTTTAAAATCTGACAAATAAATTTTCATGATTTGGAATGGTTGAGGATTACTAATTATTTTACTCTCTGTGAGTTAATTATAAGATAGGAAAGCAATCTTAGTGGCAAGCAAATTTGTTCTTTGATAACATCACCATCACCTCCTCAGACACCATAACAATTTTGTTTTCTAAACCTTTCTCTTTTAAATTCTTCCTTTATATTTTGTTTTATTTTATGTGTATTCCCACCTTATGTGTTATTCGTTTTCTCTTTTCACATTAAGGACAATGTGTTGTCCAAGTGTGGGGAGGGTTGTATGTTGTATGGTTTTATTTTGAATGTGATTTTTTCACATCGTATGTTGGTTTATTTTAAGTGCATAATGTGATTTGTGTAATTATGTCAATGGCTAGGACTTAATGAAGTCAACTTAACCTTGAAAATAGTCTTTTAGGTTGTGAAAATTTATTAGCTTGTGAAATTAGTGACCTAGATTACTTTGGTTAAATATACTTGTAATTAGGTTGTGATATTAGTTTATTCACACTAGAAATTTGTTACATTCATTTATAATTTTAGGTCAATCGAATAAGTAGCTTTGTCATTATCTTTTGATGAGAATTACTAACTAAAGGAATGAGGTAGATAATAATAATATTATTAAAAATGTGTACGTAAATCATAAGAAAATAACTATTCTGCTGGCCTTTAGGTTATGAATAGAGCTAGTAGCTAGTTGAGAATATGATGTAGCTGAGTAACCAGATTGATACGCATCACAAACGTGTGCCTTCCTGTCAAAAGGCTATAATGACATTCCAACTAAGTCATTTAATAAAAACTTGACCTAGTTGAATGACCAAATCGACATTCATAAAAAAAACATTTTCCTTCGCATAAAAGGCTAGGTTTATGTCAATCAAAATTAACAAAAATAATGTTTTGTCAAATAAAATCTATCAATCTTAATAAGCAACTTGAATTTTTAGGAAAACATACTTAGGGATAGTTACATTTTTTATTGACCGGATAATTATTAATGTGTGTATGCAAGTGATAGGGGTGAATAAACTTAACATTAAGGTTTGGATTAGTTGTATATTTATTCCAAGGTACTTAGATATAGGTTTCACAAGTTAACAATTTGGAATAACTTGAGAAATTGTGTTCGAAGTTAAATTAGTTTCGAGAAGTTGAATGTCATTGCCTCATTACTGCATTGCCTATTGTGTGTTTTGATATGTTGTGTATTATGCTTTTTTTTGTTTTTGGAGGACAAGCTAATGTTTAAGTGTGGGGATATTGATATTCGTAGACTATATAATGTTTTAGTGGGTAGTTTAGTACCTATTTAGTGGTTAAATTGAATTATTAATGCATGTTTAGGTTATGATTTGGTTAATTTGTTAGATATTTGTCTTTATTAAAGTATTTTAAGGATTAGAGAAGATTTTTAAGAATCAATTTTATGTTTTTGAGATGCCTTGATGTGTTTGCTAGTGTTTCAGGTCAAATATATAAGAACGAAGGAGATTCAGAGAAAACCAAAAAGAGAAATCAGACCCACAATCGTGGCTTCAGGCCACAATCATGATAGAAGTATCAGGGAGGATCCACAATCGTGGCAATTCTTCGATGATCGTGATAGAAGACTCATTCAAAGGCCACTATCATGGCCTATACGATTAAACACGTGGATAGCCTTCTTGACTTAAGTTTTCAAGAGACTTTTCGAATCTTTTAGACTCAGAAAAAGCTTAAGGTTGCCCAAATTAGAAAAACCTATAAAAAGGTTAATGAAGAAACCCTAAGGGAGCCTCCGATCTACCACTTTAGGAAAAGACTCTAAGAGGAGAGAAGAAGAAGAGAGAGAAAGAGGAAGAGAGGAGAAAGAAGCAGGTCTTCGCAGCTATGCTAATTTCCCGAGGCATCCCAATCCCGATTCCATTTGTATTTCTTTCATCTTTTTTTTTTCATTTTCTTGATTACTAAAATGAATACAAATATGGTTATGGATTTGGGTTTAATTAAGGTGTTCTAACTTTCTTCCAGGATTTTCCCTTAAGTTAATGTTAATTTAGTTATTTTTGTGTTATTTTGATTGGGCATTTTGATTGATTGTTATATCTTCAAGCTTCGGTAACAAACCGAGAGGGTAAGTCAAATGCAAAATGATTGGGGCATATTAATAAGAGTTAGGCGATCCAATAGACTACGCAATCAATCTTATCAGTTATTGAAGAAAACAATTTCGATGGCTTGACTTGAATATATTAATTAGGGCTTAGTTATTATAAATTGAGAGAGAGTAATCCACCCTACGATAGTTTAGAAATGACATCCCAATAACACAAATTTGATTAGGTTACCATTGATGATAGGATAAATCCCTCTCTCATAATTTGGTAAATTCTCTTGTGTGATTTTCCATTGTTGAATTGATGGTGCTCAACATTTGATTTTGTTAATTTTGCAAATTAATAACTTGACAATCATCCATGTTTACTTTCCTATCCTGTTTTACTTTCATTTTAGTAATTTTCTTAGCCTTAGATAATGTAGGATTAGATTAGTTCACACCTCCTCGTGGGATTGACCCTTCACATACTACAAATCACAACTCGTGCACTTACGATAGTTTGAAAGTTATAAATTGTAAAACTTGCAAAACAATCAACAAAAGGTATAAGAATGAGAATTGGCAAAAGGGCAACCTTACATAAATTTTATAAATAGAGGAAAAAAGTCAAAGAAAAAGATAATTGGTTGAAAATCGATGTATGGGAAATTTTATGAAAATAAAAGAAAAATCAAGAGCTTATTAAGTTGAAAACATGTAAACAATAACCTAGGAAAATGCCGTAGAGGAATATCTAAAAGCCCTAATGTTGCACTTTGCTTGAAACCTATCTAAAACAAAGATGAAGGTTTTTTTTAATTGAGGAACAAATAACAAAAGTTCACCAACTCCTCCTGTGTGACCTTATTCAAGCCTTTTATTACGATTTAACCTTGTTAGAAGCTAGTTTGGTTAAAGGAAACTTATATAAGACTTCCTTTAGAATTTGGATACGGTTAATGAAAAGAGCCATGACATTTAATAGAATCAACTGCTACACCACCCTCAGTGGTTTATGAGTCCTTTTCAAATCAGTCATATGGTTTATGAGTCCTTTTCAAATCAGTCATATAATGCCTTGACCATTTGTTTCCTTAATGCTCTTACTCTTATATTCTGTGACTGAATATGCTTAGATGGTGTAAGCATCATCTCCATCATGACTCATAAAATTAGATAATAAGTTGGCCATTAGATGTCAAGTATCAAAAGAAAAATAATCTAGCCATTTTAAACTGAGTATAAGTTACTGCACCTGAAGGTTGTAAAGGGAAAGAATCAATATAGTTTTCCTAAACGAAGAAATAGGTTAAACTCCACTACTCAGACTCATAGACAACTGAATTAGAGAGGTCATTATGGATAAAGGAATACATTTCAAATGTATAGTGAGAAGTTTATCCAACTAGAATATTTCTGGAGTTATCTTAAGATTCCAAGAGATGTCAGTAACAAAGTAAAGTTGGCAAGGAGAGAAATTTCAAGCAACATTAAGACCAAATTACTCAAGTACCAAGCAATAGATGAAACCTATACATTAGATACATATAACTTAACAAGACTCAGATGCTAGAATTTAATATTATAAATTCAAGTTTTTGATAGAATTATATAGTTTATCAATGTAATGTCACTTGTAATCTTTATAAGATTTTTTTACAAATGTGTTGTAAGTTGACAACTCTTTTAGGAGACTTTCATTAATACAATTTTTTGTACCTTTTTAAAAATAATCTAGTAAAAAAGTTAGAGAATTAAAATAAAAAATAGTACTAGGTCAAAATATGGAAAACAATAACTTTACTAAAAATTAACCAAAAAAAATGAAAACAAATACCTTAAGTGTGGAGAAGTTATAACATTTTTCAATCAAAAGTAAAGCCAATGCATCTTGATGAATGGTGTTATCTAGTCCCCATAATGCATATTGAAAAAGTGGATTGTAAGGTTATGATAATTCTTTTATTTATAAGAGTTTCGGATCAACTATTATGCTTGGCTTAAAAGTTGATTTACAAGTAAGAATGCCTCTTTGGATATTAATTAATCTAAAAATTCAAATAATTTCACATATCATTTCATCAAAATTAATATATATCCTTATGTTTTCTTTAGAATTCAATCACAAGAATTTTTTAATTTTTATATTTCTCCAAACATTAGTCATGCATGAAACTCAATTTTACATTTATTTTTCTTTGAATCATTTAAACTAGTAATTATTGTCATTGATATTTCAAATAATACAAATGTTTAATAATATTATTTATACAAACACTTACCAATCCAATTGTGCTAAATTTAATTGTTCGACTCTGATCTTTAAATGGAATTTAGAAATAGTAAAATGAAATTAAATGGGTGTTTTTGAGTATGTATGTGTGTAGGTGTTTTAGAGTGAAATGAAAGAAGAAGTGATTTTGGTTTTAATGACTTCGACATTTTGA
>JANITW010000006.1:34198438-34212052 GCA_027564335.1 Erythroxylum williamsii | reverse complement strand
GGAATGTAAATCACATTACATGAAATACATGCATATATGAAGGAATACCTCATAATATATTATTAACAAGTCATAATATTAATGTATGAATCACAAATATCCATTGGCTTAGGGCACACTACTAACATATTTAAGTAAAGTCATCTTGACTTAACAGATTTTGGCTAAAAGGTTGTTGAATTCTCTATTGCTTACTTTACTAGAATTGACAGGAATGCCAAGGTACGTAACTAGAAATGTTTGCTAGCTTATAATGATAGTCACTAATGAATTATGGTTTATAGCTCTTAAAGAGGATAAAAACTACTTTACAGCAATTTACTTATAGTCCAGACATTCTATTGAAGATCTTAAAAGCTTTCATAAGAGTTGAGATAGAAGTAGAATCAACTATGGATAGTAAGATAAGATCATCAATAAAAGTGAGATTGGTGAGTTGAAGTTTTCTACATTTATAATGATATTTAAATCCCTTGGTTCTTTCAAGAATCCTTTTAAGCAATTTATTGAAAACTTCCATAACAAGTGCAAAGAGGTAAAGAGAAATGGGATCACCCTAGTGAATTCCCTTATAACTTTTGACAGCTTGATAGGTTAACCATTCTCTTATACAGTGATTCATCCATTAAATGAAGGAAGCTAGAAACTCCAAGGTTGGAAGAATATTGATTATAAACTCCCAATTATCACTATCATATATTTTTTAAGGTCAATTTTGATGTAAAAATTAGAATTGCCTTTCTTTTTGGAATATGTTTTAATTAACTCCTGAAGAATCAAAATATTGTTTCCAATTGCTCTACCAGGAATATATGCACCTTGGGTAGGTCTAATATGGTTAGGAAGTATTCCTCTCAATCTGTGAGCAATAATTTTAGAAATTATCTTATAGATGGAATTGTAAAAAGCAATAGGGTGAAAATATGAGAATTGATTAAGCTCACAACTTGATGTGTAATGAAATTCTTGTTGATTTCTATGAGTAAGGAACCTTTATTGAAGGACTCTAAAATAACTTTAGATATAAGGTTTCCTATGAGAGGCTAAGGTTTGTGAAAGAAGTTGATATTGAATCCATTAGGGCCTAAAGCTTTATGAGATGGAGAGTTTCAAAGTAACTTTGATTTCATGGAGAGTGACTAGTTTGCCCAACAATTCAGCTTCCTATGATGAGATACAACACCACATAATCTCTTTGAGAAGCAATTTTGAGGAGTGAGCCCCACTGGGTGTGTTTAATAGATTAGAGAAGTAATCAAAGGCTCCCTGAAATATCTGAGGCTATGAGTCTAGCTTGAGATTGTTGAGCTGAAGAGAAATGATTATGTTCCTTGCTTTTATAGAAATAATAGCTTTATGAGAGAAAGAGGTATTCCTATCCATTTGTTTTAACCTTGGTCTCTATTTTAAAAGACAGTAATCATATAGGAGAGATTTGGAATAATTATGTAATGCAACTCTCTCCAATCCTTCTAGATGAGAGGAAAGAGGATTAAAGTATACTTTATGATAAATGTTTTAAAGATCCTTTATGGTTGCGTTGACAAGATGGTAAGTATTACTAATATTTTCCTTGAACAAAACTTTCATTTCTTGTTTAATGCGATTCAGCTTCCTTGAAATTATTTTTAGCAACTCTCATTCTCATTCTCAAAGCTTTCCATACTCCATCCTCAAAGTCAACTAGGTCTCTTAAGAAATTGTTGAACCTAAAAGGTGATTTAGGGCTTACAACTTCAATGGAAGAGAGGATAGGAGAATGATCAGACATATAAGAATTTAGAGAAGTAGTTTAAGAAAGTTGACATCCATTGGAGATTTGCTAAACTCCTATCAAGCTTCTTTATGATAAAATTTGTTCCATCTTGTCTATTAGTCTAGATGAAAAAGTTGCCACCGGAAGGGATATCAATAAGTTAATCTTCATCAATGCAGTTACCAAACTTTGAATAAGGATTACTGGCAACTCTACAACCTTCTGCTTCTTCAATTTTTAGGATACAGTTAAAGTCCCTATAAGGGATCCATGGATTATTAATGCAAGCATCTTTAATTTGATTCCATAGAGAATTCGTCTTGTATGAACTATTATGAGCATAAATAAAAGAAATGAAGACAAGTTGAATTAAGACCCCTATAGAGACCTGCAGATGAATGATTTGGTCTGAAATCAAACTTAGGCAAACGATTAGAACATTAGGTTCATAAAGGATAATTACTTTTCCATTTGGATGGTAACTGTAAGTTATGATTATTTTCTAGTAAGCTGGGAAATAATTCAATAAGGTGTAATGTTCATCTCTAATTTTGGTTTTTATAATTAGAATAGGTCATAAGTAGTATCAAAACATAGCATTTCATATACAAGATAACTTTAGAGACCTTATGCCAAAGCATCACTTATACAATCATTAAAATGAGAATTTCTATAGACATACAAGTAATATTCTAAATGCATTTATCATATCAGGTCAGTTTAGTGAACTTTTTCTCTAAAAAACGCCCACATGTTTGTTTAAGTATTTCCATACTTTAATCTATGAGATTGACTACTTCTTTCATAAGAAAAAACAAAACTTGTGTTATTCTTTTTACATTCTATTAATGTGTAATTTTAATAGAACAATGATTAGGAACATTTAAGGATAATGCATAAATATAATATCAATTTCATAATTATAATCTCATTATAATTTAATTTGTAATATATAATTATATCATGGATTTTATAATATATGTTTTTAAATTATTTTGTCACTAAACTAAAACCAACTAATTAGCTATAGGGTATAAACCAACAATATTTTAGTCCTTTACGAATTTTGATGAGATCTGGCCTAGTTGTGTATTGTTTAGAATTATTCGAGGAAAGTTGTAGTTATTATATGTTTCATGTATCACATTTGAAGAAGCAAGTATCAGAGCAGTCTTTAGTGAACCCTGCCATTCTATCGTCAATCTACTATGCTTTGAGGATGCTGGTTGCTATTTGGGATAAACACCTGATAAATTGTCATATTAAACCGGCAATTCAAATTTTAGTTAAATGGTCTTTATGATATTCAAAAACGATTTCTCAGCGTCAATCTTGTGCAAAGGGTTGTCAACGGGGGAGGCAATGCTATGCTGCAAGAGAAAGCGGAGAGTGGGCAAATAAATACAAAGGAGAAGAAATGATTGTGCTTTATACAACAAGAGCACAAGTGAGGTCACGGTTGGGGAAGAAGCAAAAAGACGTACACATGCTGTGTTTTGAGTGGAGTTTCTCCATTCGTTGATTAAATTGTACGATCTTCCCTTGTATTGTACTTGTCACACGTCTCTCCTCACTTCTTCGTCTTTCTCTACATTAGTAAGATGCAATTAACTCAAAATCATTAACTATTAGAATTTAATTATCATTAAAATATATGGAAAAGAGGGAATTACTTTCAGAATTAAGAGTTTCTTAATATTAATTAATTCTAATTTTATTATTAAAAAATAAAAAAGGAGGAAAAAAAAAAAAAGAAGTTGATTGCAGTATGTATGTACAAAGAAACGGCAGACCTATGTGCAGCAAAATGTTCGCCCTGTATCCTGAATTCTCTGCGTAACTTGGGAACGCACTGTTGTATTTCTGCTTCACAAAGTTGGATAATCAGTTGCTTTGTTTAGCAGCCTTTTTGTAAGGGTCTATCCAGCACACATCCTCTTCAACAGCTTTCTTCCATCGTCTTTGAAAAATTTTTAATTCTCGCAACGACTGCCTCCTCACCTGCTAGACATTAGGCAACATATGACAGCTTTGAAAGAAAAAAGGATATCTCAGATTTTTCTTGTGGGATTGGCAGGAACATGAGGGGTAGCCTAGCCACCTCCCTATTCTCTATAAACGTTAGTGGCATGGTGACCTAAAGATTCCCTGCACTGGGTATGAGACTATCTTTGTGTTTGTTCTAATATATTATAACGGAGTTCCCCAAGTGATGGGTTTAAACGAAGACTTACTTCCAGTCTAGGATCCAACTTATGCAAATTCGAAGGTATCTGCAAAGTGGAGATCCGTCAGTAGTAGTCAAGATGGAGAAATACAACACAGTTGAGATAACGTCTCAGATTCTGGAGACAAACCATCGTTGCCGCATCAGATTTGTTTTCAGTTTTATGAGTAAGGTCATCAGCTGACGGAGTTCCCTGCATTAACAGATACCCATTAGCTGCACTGCAAGGTGTCATAATCTAACAAAGCAAGTAGTTTATATTGAAAACTCTCCACAGTTTCACCAACCTTATACCCTTCTCAAACATCCAAAAAAGGAAAAGCAACAGTAGCGAAGGAAAGGCAGAAACAGATATGTTAGAAATGGCGAGTTATGGTTTGAGAGTTGATACCTTATTCTCATCTACGCCACCAAGTGTAGGCCGTCCATAATGCACTATATATTCGGCATCAACAACACCAATTTTCAGGGTTCGATCTCCCTGCGAATGGATCGTCTCAAATCAAATATTTTGAGGAAACATGTAAAAAGGATGAGAGATATAAACAGGAGCAATCATACAAGACCTTACTTGTACACAATAACCGAGCTGATAATCTAGACCCCAAGCATGAATGAGATCGCCCTATAAAGTAACTCAAAACAAAATCAGACGTGAATTTCTAAATCGAAGGCAAGAGCTTAGATATCCTTAAAACACCCTCGAACTACTATGCAGTAATAGTCGGTCTCACGTACACGAAGAGCAAAGCAATCACATTGTCGTTTACAGAAACAAAATAGTGCCAAAGTTCCAAAAACACCAAATCCTGCAATGAATCATGCCCAAAGTTCACATTTTCACAGGCGTAATGATCAGTACCTGTATCATATACCACACACAACGCCAGGCCGTTCTTGAGAAAACAGGGGCCATCATTTCCACCCAACTGGAACAGATATTTAATGATTAGATTTTCCAGGAAAGAGGATAGATCTATCCAAAAAGAAATAAAGGGAAACTATCATACCCAATAAAAAAAAAGAAACATATTCGATATAAGTGAAAATTTTACCCTGTGCAGGGAGGATCAGTACTCTCACCATCACAAACACCTGGTTTGTAAGTTCTTCTGTTAACAAGCAAACACAATAACAAAGCAGTAAATCTTTAGTCTTTAGGGCAAATACAGTCAAAGATGGACAAATGATTCAATAATCCCTAGAAGTAATATTGATTGCCACCTGGTAAAGCATAAACTGTTACTGCAGATAACTATGTTAAAGCCCCTAATTTGTAGGAAAATAAACAGAATTTTCAGGGGAAAAAAAAAAAACCAAGAACCTGTGCAGTACTGATTTCCTCACTCTTGCAGTAAGCTGCTGATGGATTTCCGATTCGTGAGTATCAAGTGCTGGCTGTGATATTTCTAGAGCTTCATTTTTAACAATTGACAAGTACCTGATAGTAATAGCTCAGACAATCATGCACAAGGGATTTAAATATTGAAATGTCAGTCAGCAGTATAGTCAACCTTCATGATGAATTTCATATAAATGTTAAGAGAGTTTAAAAGCATCATATTTTGCTCGAAATGAAATCATCAGGGATCTTTACAAAATGTAATGGTGCACTATGTTGCAAGTGCCGTATAAGTAGCTTAGTTTCCTACGTCCTTCTAACCGCAAGAAATAAGAACAGTTAAATAATGGGCATCAGGGGAGACTTAAGCTCTGAAGCTGAAATGGAAAATGAATATTCAAAAGAAACAGAGAGGAGAGAGGAAGAAAACAAAAATGAAACGAAGAGGAGAAAAAATTAATCTTCAACCCCAACGCAAGTGTGTTTTCAAACATATATGTAACGCACAAATGCATCTAATCATTCTCAAAAGATAAGATGCACTAATCAAACAAACTCCATAACCCTAGATATGGCTCATTCCCAATGATTCTCATGTTTTAGACTTTATTCCGCCAATCTTGACCACAATTCACTTCACGTATGAAAGATAGGGCTAGGAAGAATAATGGAAACTGTAGTTTCCAGGTGCTGTTATGCCATAAGATGTATAAGTTGAGAGAATAGCATCATCCTGTAGTTGTTGGGAGACTTTAGGCTAAAGCAATGTCTATACAGGCCTTGAGATCAAGGTCATACCTCAAACCTATCCCCATTTGATCAAATTTCATCAACTTCATTGCTTGTGTCTCCCAGCAGCATACACAAATACAGAAATTCATTACTTACAACTATTACAGTTCTTCACGGTCAGACCTATAGCTCAATGGATAACTTTTATTGGATGGAGTGTAAATGTTGCAGAACCGTCTAAATGATTCAAAATTTCGACTCCTTCAGCATGATAGATTTCTCATTCTCATTAAAGCTGCAAGCAATAGGGATTAAGTTCAATGATGGAACTATAGTAGGCATCTCCAACCTTTGTAGTCAACAAGTCTCCAGAGGTAGTCAAGAATAACCTAAGGAATCATTTACTTGCATCTAAACCAGACACAACACAGGTTTGAACATGATCTATAAGTCAATTGACACATTTTACACATCTCAAATTGAAGGTTTTCATACCCATTCACCTTTTCAAAACTTTGCAATCTCCACAACTTCCCACCATGTTAAAGAATGCTGCCTAGGATGCTATATGAAAAATTGATGAGATGAACAATTTTAAAAGTAAACATACTCTGCTAAAAAAAGAGTGACATTATTTACATGATTCAGTCCTATCACAAATAAACTGTAATAGAATAACATACTGGTTACTTCACTGTGATACTTGATCCAAAATTCTTGTCTCAGGTACCTTGCAGGTCTTATAGTTTGTTGGCCATAATTCATTAGAACAGTTAGCATAGTGAAAATATGAAAATAAGGAGAAATATTATATCACCGAACAAAATATTTGAGTAAAATCTTTTGCTATTTTAGTATATATAACATCTTGCGTGTCCATGATCTTATTATCAAATTTAGAATAATGGAGAAACAAACAGGCTGACAGTTGCAGCATGAAGCTTATCAGATTATTCTGATTCTAAATATGAACTGACATAATTTCAAGAGTTTTGCAGTTAACATACTGTTGTGGGTCAAAGTTTTCAACTCCAAGGTCCTCATCCCAAAGAAATATGTAATTGAAGTCTGCTACTATATCAGGATGCAAGAATCGCTTTGCAAACCACCTAACCATCACAAAAACCAAAACCATGATGCAAGTATTTCAAGAACACAACAGCTAAAAGAAACGAGCAAGGACTGCAAGGATAAGACAGCGCACCACTTAGTTTGATTACGTGCAGAAACGTGTATAACACGATCACTCCACTCGAACTCATTCCATTCATCAACAATGCCATCATAGTGGAAAAGCATCACAGAGAAATTACTTGATAGAAACTGCAAAATGTAAAATTACAGGAAATTGCAACATATGAAGAATCTAAATAACTTAAAAAGGTAAAAAATTGGTTAAGCACCTTCCCAACCATTTTGTTGACAAGATATCTTTGTTTTATTCCAGCAGATACTGCAAGTAAGCTAATTGAGGAATTTTCAATGCCCTGTCCAAACCATTTGCATGTTGTCATTATTGAGATCAGGAAAAGAATTTGAGCAATATCAGAACCCAAATATTGTCTAAGTCTCCTGCAGAATTATTAGCCAAATCAATACAGAAAACTTCACAATGTTAGGTCATGATTTTCTGAGTGTGAACAGTATTGCATTTCAATTACTTTCGGTAGCCACCACCTGTTGCTTCGATTAGCTAATGGTTATTTGTTGTGCTCCGTATTGAAAACCAAATGAGGTACTTAAAAACAAAGAATTTTCAGACTAAACATAAAAGAAGAAGCTCCATTGATGACTTTCCAAAAAATAATTAGAGATTAAGTGGATATGCAGACTAGTCCATTAAGTTCTACGACTTGTGGTCCATAAAGTCATATGATAGCTCATTTATAATAGCTTTCAAACAATTTCAACCAAGTGATCATAACAAAACCACTGTAGTATCAGAAACCACTGTAGTATCAGTAGGTTGTATACACATTTCTAGCATTTATACATACATAATTTCCTACAACTAGCTTCCATAATCAAATTAGTAGCATCCAATCTCAGTGACAGATTTACCATGAAGCACAAATAGTAAGAACAACCATTTGGCTGGTTGACAAGGACACTGAAAAAGTTCCTCTAGTTTATCTATTTTTCATTATGTAGCACTGGAAAACAATGGATAAGGAGTCATAACAACTTTACTGACTCATGTATAACCATGTCTAATAATGAAATGAATGAAGAATGGTTATGAACATCATAGGAGTACAAGCTCTGAAGGTACAAAGTATGAAAGACAGGAGAATTTTTTAGAGATACTTCAAGAATTTCAGCATCAATATACTAATCATGAAGGTGGAAAGAAGAACAAATGCAGTCAGAGTGTCACAATAAAATCATGCAACATGAATAAGTTGGTGATGATATCAACAAAAGTGTCATTAGACCATTCTGATCATAACACAAGCTGTAAAACCAGGATCTAATTCGAAGAGTTAAAAAACAAGGATCAGGTGACGAGTCATATGCATGTTTATGCAAGCCTAGACCTGTATATATATACATATATATAAGCATACACTTGATAATTACATGTGCACAGATACATGTAGATATGGTGGAATCTAAAAGGAGACCTAATTGAATTTTCCCAACCATTAATTTTTGTCTGAAAATCTTGAAGAGCAAAAATGGCGAATTCATTTTCCTTTTCTGGCTGTTCATCCCAGGAAAAGGTGTATCTTCATTTTGATCGCCAGATATTTTAACGTGAGCAGAGAAATATAAAGTAGGATTCACAGAACTAATGACATATATTCATATCTTTCATGTATAAGATTTATTTCCTTTTGAAGGGAACGTATTGTACAAGGCATTTCCACTGATGAAAGTTGGTTATATGATGCTATCTTTTGGCTTCCAATGACTATATTTTTGGAAACTGAACGATTAGTTTTCAGAGCAAAGTTTCCATTAGTTAACTCAAGAACTTTTACCTTCGGGAAGCCCCATAGTGGCCTCATTTGCAAATTAGATTTCTGGGAGACAATGCCATAAGGCAATTGTTCAGTTCCAGGAGGCTTGCAGCGATTCTAAAACAGGTAACAGCCAATAACAAAAAGTTCATTAATGAAAAGGACTTCTACTGTGATTTCTCAAACTTCTAAGGAATTAGAGCAAACCTTACAACTGTTGAATTTTATATTCTGAAAACTATCAACTATTCTCCATCTTGACAATTTCTGCACAATGTATTCAAAACCTATTCACATAAAAAGCTCAAATACTAACTGATTTTATGAACACAAAAATAAATCAAATTTGAAACATCAAAAGCAGAAAGGCCAAAGCACCATTGGAAGAGTATGGCAATCCTAGAACCATAAAACAACATATAAAATATGCTAATCTTGTTCACATACCCAGACAGATATGTATGTGTATACCTCTTTGTAATCCGGTAAAATAACTGCACTTCCTATGAAGATAACAAAGAAAAGAAAAAGAGCAGTGCAGAAATATGATATCTTGCTCTTTGAATCTGCAGGCTGAGATACCTGAGATATGGAAAAGAGAGAATTATTAAGACAGAATAATTAGACATGCCACACAAACATCAATTAGATTGGGAAGACCACTGCAAATAGCCAGTGAACACGAGTGTAATAAGTGAAATCACATGAAATAGTTTTCTGTTTTCAGCGAAGAACCAGAAAGAACCAAAAAGAATGTAAATTATATATTCAACCAATTTGTTATCCAAATTGTAAAATGGTAAGAGTTTCCATGTAAAGCCAATGCTAGTCAAGAAGCTAATCAGTACTATGGAGGTTATACAACTACTCTCTTTAATTCTAAAGAATTGATTGTTGAAAGGAAGAACACAGTTTTCCATAATAACTAGGCACGGTACTGAGCATGGACAGAAATTAATCCCTCAAAATTGGTTATACTAAACAACTGCAAAACCTTCCACCAAGTACAAATTCATGTTCGGAACTAAGCTAATGGTTGCAATACTTCAACTGGGAACCGGAATACGGAGTGGAAGTAAGATTGAAGCTTTGAATTGTGGCAACCGTTAATCATTAAGGAAAAATATGAACCAGAACTTCAACTATCACTTTTCATGTTGCTACAGAATGTCGATTCTAATAATCCGAGCCCCTTTGGTGTCTTTTTCTTTATCTTCAGCACAGTAACAAGTATTCTGGGATCAGAATATGCAACATATCTCCATGAAAGTTCATTCACATCCTCAATCGAAAGGAACAGAGCATGTCCCCCAACAACCAATCCAAATGAACCCATAATGCTAAAAAAAATTAAAAGAACAAGAAAAAAAGACAATCCCCACCAACAAGAAGCAATGGAAACTTACAGAACTGAGCGACTTCATATTCCCCACGCGACACCAGAAAGTAAAACAACAAAAGATAAATAGAATGAACAGAAAAGGGTTATTAAAGCGCTTGTCTTGCTCTGGATTAGAATTAAAATGTCAAAAGTCCGATCATATAGTTAAAGAAAGTGGTTTTGCGAAGGATAACAAGCAAGATGACGAACAAGAGGAAACAGAACATATGAATCCATGAACTTCGTCAAATGTTTTTGTTAACCGTAATAACTAATCCAACACAGAAAACAAAAAGCGTCAGTTATTTATGGTATGACTGTTCCTTTTCCTTTTGTTCTTTGAGGGAGAACGATCCAAAAGTTGAGCCCGAAAAGTACGGTGGTTGGTGGGGTGCATGCTTGCGTTTATTCAACCATCTCCTACACTGTTATTATAGGTAACATAAAAAATAAATAACAGTTAAAGTTGTCTTTTTTAACTCAAACATAATTTCTCTCTTAATATTTAAATAAATGCATATTAATAATTATCAATTTAAATGCGGGTGCTTTCGTTAGTTATCATTGATTTATTTTCGAAACGACCCTATCTCAACGTACCCTACCACCACCGATCACGTTCGCATTCTCTTTTTATTCTTTTTATTTTTGGATTAATTATTAAAAAAATTTTAAAATTTTATCAAATTCTTTATTAAAGCGTGCGCTTAAAAGAGTAGTAATAAAATACTCAAAATTTTAATTTTTTTTTCAATTCTAACTTGACGTTAGTCTTACCGTTATCTTTATCGACGTGGCACTACCCGTGTCAAGGACCCCTCACTAATTAAACACGCCAACGTCATTAGGAGAAGGTTTTTTGATTAGCGAAACAACATCATTTCTTATCTATATTAAAAAGATGTCGTTTTGCTTATTATGATATCTCACTCTTTGCTCACTCTCTTCCCAATTGATAACCCTAAAAATACGAACCTAAAATCCCTAATCTTTAATTAAAATCCCCCAACGTTCATAAGACAGTGAATCTGTGCATGGGTGTTTCTTGAAGTGAATCATGCGTTAGTATATGATATACAAAGTACACAAGAAGGAGGGTTAAATTGTGTATTCAAAATTTTAATACAATCCCCCTTTTAAAAAATTTGCTTTCTCAAAACGATTGACTAACAATATTATGAAGTATTTATATCAGCAATAGAAACGAGAGTTAAGAGTTGAGAGTGAGAATCGACACAGTAATTTTATACTGGTTCACCCAAAACCGTGGGCTACGTCCAGTCCTCAGAATCCCTTATGAGATTTCACTATACTTCACAAAAGTACATGTATCATCTCACTCCCGCAAGACCCAAACTCGACATCGAAGGTGATATCTAAGCCTGTGCCTCACGAGAGTGGTATGCTAGAGCACTCCATTACAGTCTAAAACTCAATATGACATTTTTATTTTTGAAAACAATTGTATGCGCAGAATTCAGTAAACGATTTGGGTCTGCTTTAATACGAAACATTTTCGGTCATAAAACAATTTCAGTCATAAAAGACACTTCACAGTATGTAACTATTATATGTACGAAAATCCAAAACCAAATTGGGCTCAACGCTGATCCTGAACACTTTCATTAATCACATTACAAATATGGCATTAGCTAATTGGGACCCATGGAAATACAAAGCGCTATTTTGCGGAAATTTCGGAAATACAATTTACACAAGAACAGAATAACACTAATGCAGACGTGAACTGATCCCGACCTCGAACTCTGACTTACATGCAGTAGGCATACTCCCATTTGTCTAACGGGGTACTCTTCAATTCCTGAAAAATAGTTGCAATTTTGGGTTAGTTTGCGAACTCAATGAGAAATCTTTCACATAAAACATCATAAATGCATTCCAACTAACAATAAAACAACACATAAGAGATTTACTTACCAATCAAGCTTCAACTCTTCAAAACTCCAAAATCTCTCCAACTCTTTTAACACTCACGGCCCTCTCTTCTCCTCTCACAACTCATCATATTCTCAAAGGTTAGGTTTGTTCTTTACACAAAGAAGAAGCAAGGAAGTGGACACAAAAGATCATGTAGGGAGGAAGAACAAGAATCAATCGATGGAGAAGGAAAATATGCCCTAGGATAGAGGAGATAAGTTTACTGCAAAGTTTTGAAACCTAAGGCATTTATGTTGAGCCCGAAAGGGACAGTTCAGAGCTATATGCTCACCGATTAATGTGCCCGAAAAGGGACAGTTCAGAGCCATCGACTCACTGATCAATGTTCCCAGATTGGGACAATACAGGCGCTCAGTCACAACAAGGAAATAAAATGGGAAAATGTTATGTCTGCATCTGATTGTACTGTGATTTGGGAACAAGGTTAAATGCTTATGTTTATGTGAAACTGTTTGGTGAAATTCTGATTTCTGCTATTGTATAAGAATCTGTAAAAAAGACAAAATGCCTCGCATCTACGTGATTTTTCTGAATATGCTATTATGAAATGATCTGTAAACTGCTATGCGATACTCTGAATGTGTTATTGTGATAATCTGTACGCTATTCGCGTAGTGCATGAATTCGGTGAACCATCGATGATGGTTTCTCATTGAATTCGCAAATTCACCCAAAATTGCAACTATTTTTCAGGAATTGAAGAGTACCTCGTTAGACAAACGGGAGTATGCCTACTGTATGTAAGTCAGAGTTCGAGGTCGGGATTAGTTCACGTCTGCATTAGTGTTATTATGTTCTTGTGTAAATTTGTATTTCCCAAATTTTCGCAAAATAGCGCTTTGTATTTCAATGGGTGTGAGTTATAGCTGATTTTGAAAGAGAAAAGAGTGAAAATTCGTCGCAGAAGACGGCTGGGAGCCCACACGTCGCGGCGTGCCTGCGCCATGACCCGGCGAGAAATGCCTCGCCACGGCGTGCTTACTGACGTATGCCGCGGCGAGCCTCCAAACCTTCCACGCCGCGGCGAGCCGCTCCTTGTCGCCACGGCGAGCGTTCTTACGTCGCAGCGAGACTGGTTTTCCTAAACTGATATAGTTTACAAAATCTCTCCAACTCTTTCAACACTCACGGCCCTCTCTCCTCCTCTCTCAACTCATCATATTCTCAAGGGTTAAGGTTGTTCTTTACACAAAGAAGAAGCAAGGAAGTGGACACAAAAGATCATGTAGGGAGGAAGAACAAGAATCAATCGAT
>JANITW010000006.1:34156737-34173595 GCA_027564335.1 Erythroxylum williamsii | reverse complement strand
TTGTTATCATCAAAAAGGGGGAGATTGTTAAGTCAAAATGACTTTACATTAATGATTTTGATGAAGTACAAATAATGGAAGAGTGAAAAGCAAACGATAGTTGAAAAACAGACGAAGATAAAAAAGCAGAAAGAGATTGAAAAACAGACGGAAGGATGAAAAACAGACGAAAGAATGAAAAACAGACGGAGATTGAGAAAAATAGACGAAAGATAGAAAAACAGACGAAGAGTGAAAAATAGAAAGAAGATTAAAAAGCAGACGAAAGAAGCCAAAAACAGATCGAAGCAAAAGCAGACGGAAGCCAAAAATAGAAGAAAGAAAAAAACAGACGATGAAAAGTAGACGGAAGCCAAAAACAGACAAAAGAAAAAGAAGACGATGAAAAGCAGACGGAAGCAAATCAAGAATCAGTTCGAGTTAGTTATAGAACTCAACTAAATAACCGTTTCTTTCAAGATTCAAGAAGCAAGATTCAAGAAGCAGTTGAAGACAAAGGCTATAAATATGAGTCGAAGTCGAAGATTGCAAAGTTACACACACACAGACACAAAGTTATACACGTGAACGTTACAAAGCTTACTTGAGAGTTTATTGTTCAAATAGCTAGAGCTATCTTACTGTAACAAAGCTCGAAACATCTTTCTGTAAGAAAGTAGTACAGATAGTCTACAGAGGCTAAGAGTAAAAAAATACTAATTGTAAAGAGACCTGAAGAGGCTCAGAAAGAAAGAATACTTGTAAAGTTGTTGAGAGATAGTGAAATCTTAAAAAGACTTCTGAGGACTGGACATAGCCCACGATTTGGGGTGAACTAGTATAAAAATTACTGTGTCAACTTCTCTATCCTTATCTCTCTTATCATTCAAAGTTTCGTTTTTACTTAGTTTTTAAACAAGTTTTTGAAGAATACGATTAACTATGATTAACAGTAGTTCTTGTAAAAAGAACAAGTTTTTCCTTTGACAAAACGATTTTGAAGGTTTTTCAAAAAGGAGAAATACACAATTCAACCTCCCCTTCTTGTGCATTTATACATCATATAATAAATTGTAATAACGTGTGATTCACTTCAGCCCACACTTCAAATTTACAAAATTGCCATTAATGAATGAGAAAAGACCCATTTGCCCTTCCTTATAAGCCTTATAACTTAAAACCTTAAGGATTCTTCCAATTTTGCCCCTTATGCATTCTTAACACTTTAATATAATTTAATCCACTCAATCTATGTCATATGATCTTACTCAAATTGACATGCTAATTAATTTTATCAACATGCTAATTAATTCCTCTAAAATCATAAAATATAACTAGGTCTCAAAAGATCATTAAATCATGCTTAACTTAGGACATTTTTCAAATCATCAAATTGAAGGAATTTGCTAAAACTTCCTTATAGAGAAATGTTACTCATTGTCTCAATTTCATAATGATACCAAAATCATTAAATTTGGATCACTACTCCAAAAGTAATACCTCAAACATTTTGGACTATTCTTATGCTAAAACATTTTCTTGCAATTTACTTCCATCCGACAATTGTTATCCATAGAGACTAAATTGAAACTCAATTTCTTAAGACAATTTGTAGCCTTATCTCTCTTGTTTAATCCAAATCAATAATCACCTCATTTGGATGACTAGAGCAAAAGTTATAGCCAAAACACTTTTAGCTCTTACTAATCAAAGACTGAACGTTAAACCCAAATTCAATTCAGAAATTGAAGATCCTAGAGTCCGAATTAAAATTCAGTCCCTTCAAAGAACTTGTAATTGCATGCCTCTAGTTTATTTTTCAACAAGGATCAACTTAATTGGATCTCCACATATCAAGATATCACCAAAATACTGACCTATGTTCAGAAAATTATCCAACTTAATTTGATTTAATCAATCATCTTTAATTTAATCTCAAAAATTCACAATTTTCCATGGAAGGATAGAGGGATGTCTTAGGAATCCATCACTTCAAAAATTAAGTCGATCGGAGGTCAGACGAAAAAGTTATGGTGAAAAGAATAGAGAGAGGTCGGATTAGGAAAATTTTCTAATCGGAGCTTGCACTCACAAGCGGGTCGCTCGCTAGGGCGACCGAGCGGAAGCGACCGAGCGGGTCGCTCGCCAGGATGACCGAGCGCGGCCTCTTGCCAGGGCGACCTTTCAACTTCTAAACTTCATAACTTGTGACTCAGAACTCCAATTTTTTCACATTTGGTATCAATGGAAAGATAAAAGAAAGCTCTACAATTTCCATGAAGGACTTAAAAACCAATTCCGTCTCTAAAGGGGTCAAAATCCCACTCAAATTTTCTGTCTAATTTAAGTCTCGCTAAACAGTATCACAACTTCTAAAATTCATAACTTCACATTCGATGCTCAAAAAATTCCATACTTTACATCACTGGAAAGATAAAAATATAATCTAAAACTTTCATGACGAACTTAAAAGCAATTGCAACTTCTAACTAGGTCAATTTCTCAATCAAAGCTTCTGCCAAAAATTTGTCATCCTAAAACAACATCCAAACTTCCAAATTTCATATCTTCCAATGTCCACAACTAAAAATAACATATTATACATCATTTTAAAGCTGTAAACTTCCTTTACAACTTTCATGTAAACCACTTAACTCCAATTGAAACCACATCAGTCCAGAATTTTCTTCAAAACACAATACACACAAATCTACACTTATGAGCATTTTTAAAAACAAAGTAAAATAACCTTAACTTTGAAAGATCATAACTTTCAATCCCGATATCGAAAAATGTCTTACTTTAAGGCGATAGAAAGCTTTCAACAGAAGCTACAACTTTCACGAAGATTATTTTATCAAATTCTGCCTAAATCAACCCAGAAAAATTCACAAAGTTTCATATCAAAGTTGTCACTTTCTGCTACTATTCATCCTCAAAATTTCAGATTTTCAATTCTCCAAAATCTAACACTTTTACTATTCATTTATTGCTTTTCAATTTCCATTTAAAACAAATCATTCACTATAACTGTCATAATCCATACAAATCTACTCAAATATCAAAGTCATCAAAACCAATCAATTCTTTTCTCATCAATTTCCTTAAAGCGCAAAAGCATCTATAACACAATACATATACAAAATCACTCATTTCATACATTTAATATTTCTAAATTCTACTAAAGATCGGGGTCCAACAATTTGCATGTAAGTGAAAATGTGATTCTCAACTAAATGTTGAATGTCAGACTAAGGCCCGATGATACGGGAATGTGATTGAATGAGATCATGAAAATGTGATTGATGCATTTCATTTTATGAATGCATGAAACGTAATGGCAGTTATGACTAGAGTAGCCATCGATTAGAGCTTAAAGCTCAACGAGTGAAAAAAAAACCTCGAGCTCAAAAGTGATTCAAAGCCTCAAGCTCAACATTTAATGAGCCCTATATGGGACAGTTTAGGCACTCGGTCACAACAAAGTAATAAATAGAAAGTGAGTCTCATGCACACTGCATATGCATAATACAAATGATTAAATTTTATTGATTGCAAAATGTGAAATGTTGTGAATGTGATTTATGTGTTATGTGACTGGGTGAGCTATTGATGATGGTCACCCATTGAGTTTGTAAAACTCACCTAAAATTTGTAAATATTTTTCAGGATCAGAAGAATACCCTGTTAGACAAACGAGAGCATCCCTATAGCATTCAAGTAAGGGATAAAGGTTGAGATCAGTTCGCATTTACATTGGTGTTTTCCTATTTTTTATATAAATTTGTATTCCACGATTTCTGTAAAATAATGTATTCCGAAATTTTTGTATAAGGTGTATACAATGGTTTATAGTGGAATGTAAAGATATTATGACTAAAATGTTTTGTATTTATAATGGGCCCCAATTGGCTATTGAAATTCTATTAATTGTATTGTGTTGATTAAAAATGTTTATGAATTAAAGTGGGCTTGAATTGGTTATTATTTCCTCATATGTTTTTTGTTGTTTCGAAAAGAAATTATACCGATTTTTGAATGATTGAGTGCTCTAGCATGTCATCCTAGTGGGGCATAGACTCAGATATCATCCAAGATGTCGGGCATGTGTCATGCGGGAGTGGGGTGCTACATTTGCCTTCAAAGAAGTACACCCCCAAGATCAAGTTCAGCTCACCTCGTTTCATTTGGAAGAGGTTGCCTTACAATGGCATCGATAGATGAGCAAGTTCCATGGACCAACAACATGGGACAAGTTCATGCAAGCTGTTATCAAAAGATTTAGACCCACAGATTATGACGATCTAAAAGAAGCGCTAACTTGCCTATGACAAACTACTATCGTAGCATAATATCAAGAAACCTTTGAAACACTATCACACTGAATTGATGACTTACCTGAGTCCTTTTTGGTGAGTTCTTTTATTGGTGAATTACGAGATGAAATCTAACTAGAGGTCAAGCTTCACCACCCTTGCACTCTAATCAAAGTAATTGATACAATAAGATTGGCCGAAGAAAAACAACAGTTGCTAAAGAATAACATTGCAATTGCCAAATCTTCTTGGTCAACCAAAAGTAATACAACTTAAGGTCTTTTAGGTCCTACTTCGACTCCAAAATCCACCACTGCTCCATCATTCCGTCAAATTTTTGGCTAAGAAGCAAAGGAAGGGATAAAGGTCTATGCTACTATTGCAATGAAAAAATATGTACTCGGCCATCGATGCATAAAAACACATTTGTTCACAATAGAAGATGTTTTAGTAGAAGAGTGCTCAGACACCGATTCTGATATAGAAGAGACTATTCTTGAAGTTTCTCTACCTGCAATTGAAGGGAATAATCATCCGCAAACCATTCGTTTGCAAGGAAAACTCAAAGGGTGGGATGTGATGATATTGGTTGACAGTGGTAGCACACATAACTTGATGGACCAAAATTTGATGAAGTAGTGTAGGCTAATAGTGAAAAAAGATAAACAATTAAAGGTGATGGTTGTTAATCGAGAGTAAGTTACGTGTAAGGAAATTAAAGGTGATGGTTGCTAATCGAGAGTAAGTTAGGTGTAAGGGTGAGTTTTTCTATACAGGATTACTAGATGGTGGCTGACCTCTATATTTTACCTATTGTTGCATGTCTTATGGTGTTGGGAGTGCAATGGATAGCATCTTTGGGTCCTATCCAAACTGACTACAGGATGCTTACTATGATAATCCAAGACAAAGGCCAGTCAGTGACATTACAAGGAATTAAATTGGGTAAACTTGAACCTCTTTCTCAAAAAGAATGCAATCTAATGCTTAGTACTAGTCTATTATTACAGGTAACAACACCTGGACCAAAAAATCACTCCACTCAAAACACCACACCATCAACCAACATCTAACAAATACTTCAAACCTAGCATCAAGTTTTTTTCTAAACCAAAACACTTACTACCTAAGAGAAGCCATGACCAACCCACAGTAAACCCATCTTAGTTAGGCCTTATCATTACCCATTTTACCGGAAATATGAAATTGAGAGGATGGTCCAAGAACTACTTGCTACTGGGTTAATTCGCCTAAGCCGAAGTCCATTCTCATCACTAGTGTTGCTAGTAAAAAAATCAAATGGAAGCTAGCATTTTTGTATCGATTACCTGGAACTTAATGAGATAAAAATGAAGGAAAAGTTCCTAATTCAAGTTATTGATGAACTACTCGATGAGCTCCATGGATCCAAATTCTACTCCAAACTTGACTTCCGATCCGGCTATCATCAAATATGAGTACAAGAGGAAGACATTCACAAAATGACATTCTGAACGCATGAAGGACACTATGAATTCCTTGTGATGCCGTTCAGTCTCACAAATGCTCCCTCCATATTTCAAACCTTAATAAATAAGGTCTTTCATCCTTATTTGACGAAATTTATTCTTGTCATTTTTTACAACATTTTGTTTTTATAGGACATGGACCACTCACCTCAAACATGTGAAAACAGTTATGCAAATATTAGCAAAACATCAGTTGTTTGCTAAAGAAAGCAAACGTCTTATTGAAGTAACAGAAGTTGATTATCTTGGGCACATGATCTCTAAAAAAAGAGTGGTCGTTGATCCTAAAAAAAATCGCAGCTATGATTGAATAGCCAAAACCAACGACAACAAAAGGCATAAGTGGATTTTTAGGTCTTGTAGGATACTATCAAAAATTCATTCAGCATTTTGGTAGTATTGCTTTTCCTCTCACTCAATTATTAACCAAAACTAGATTCATTTGGAACACAGATGCATCTAAGGCTTTTAGACAACTTAAAATGGTGTTATCCTCACCACCAATATTGGCTCTTCTAGATTTTTCCCAGGATTTTGTGGTCGAAACTAATGTGAGTGGTTCCAGAATTGGAGCAATCTTGTCGTAACAACAATGTCCCATTGCTTATGATAGTGAGGCTTTAAAGGGATAAGCCTTACATCTTTCAATCTATGAAAAGGAGATGTTAGCAATTGTGAAGGCTGTTTGAAAGTGGCACCTCTACCTACTAAGACAACTTGTTCTAGCTCGAACCAATCAAAGAAGTCTGAAATTCCTATTGGAAGAACAAATCACCACTCCAGCTTAAGAAAGATGGCTTCCAAAATTGCTTGGATATGACTACAGGATTGAATACCGTAAGGGCAAAGAGAATCAAGATCAGATTCTTTATCGAGGAGGGAAGATTGTAACATGATGGTGCTTTCATTACCTATGGCTGATTGGTGGGCAAAATTACAAGAAGAGGTAAAATCGGATCCTTTTTATACTGAATCAGTAATGAAATGTTTTCCAGGTAGTGAATTTACAATGAGAAATGGTGTTTTGTACCTTAATAACAAGGTTTATTTAAATCTAAGTTGTTCTCTAATTCCTTCTCTTTTAGTAGAATGTCACTCAACTTCTACAAGAGGCCACTTTGGTTATCCGAAAACACTCTCTAGAATTAAAAAGGACTTCTAGTGGGTGGGTATGCACAACCATGTAAAGAGGTTTATAAGAGAATGTACAATTTGCTAGTGTAATAAGTATGAAACCCCCAAACTGGCGGGTCTGCTCCAATCGCTCCAAATTCTAAATCGCTTTTCGTATGAAGTTTCTATTGATTTTGTGGTAGGTCTTCCTTCTTCAAAATGCCATGTTGTGATCCTAATTGTGGTTGATAGATTATCTAAATACTTTCACCTGATCCCTATGAAGCATCCCTTTAATTCTATCTCTATGGCGAAGAAGTTTATCAAGGAAATCGTTCGTTTACATGGAATCCCAAAAACTATTATTAGTGACAGGGATAAAATCTTTACTAGTGCATTTTGGGATGAGTTATTCACATCACATAAAACTTAATTGCTGATGAATTCTAGTTACCATCCTCAACTGACGAACATACTGAAGTTCTCAACTGGATTATGTAATAGTACTTATGATGCTTCACTAGTGATCAACTAAAAAAATGGGTTGAATGGTTACCATGGGCCAAATACAGTTACAATACAAGCCTCAACTCAACAACTAAGTTCACTCCTTTTGAGATTGTATATGGTCAACCTCCACCTACACTCATGTATCATCCTGTTATCCATAAGAAGGTTAGAATTGTTTATTATGACAAATTATTGAGAAATTATAACTTGCATATCATGCTTAAGTTAAATATGACATGCACATTTTTGCACATTAATATGATTGTACATGCATTCATTGACATTTTTTGGGTTATAATTGATTTTTGAATGGGAATTATGGATTTTCTGTAATGAAAAAATCTATTTGGCATTAATAATTATTATGTCAAAATTTTTGGTGGATTTAGGAAAAATATCGATAAATGGACCAATGGACCAATTATAGTGTGACACGTGGCAACATATGTATATGACAAATGGCTTGTATGTGTGGTGATAAGTGGCAGACTTGTCTGAGTAACATAAGTGATACATGAAATATAGCCACGTGGTCTGGTTTTGAGGAAGGAAAGATTACATGTAACATATATTTTTCTTAGGAAGTGATTACTATAGCTTTTGATATCCACCGAAAGCATTTAGTAGAGAACTCTTTCTTTGTTCCTTGTCCATCACGAATATTGAATCTTTGCATGTAATTGAGTTACTCTTACTGCTGAGAAGTATAGCTGAATTAAGTAAGTGTTTGTTGTTGATGTTCTTATAGTGTAAATGTATACATGCATAAGGAGTTTAAGAAGTGTGGTTTCATTGATGAATAAAGTAGATGATGGATTTGTGAATTGGGAATTGTTCAAAAACTGTATGAAATAGATTCTGGTTTGAGATTTGTGAAAATTCATGTAGATATATGTACTCTATCCTGGTTTTGAGAAATATGAATATGGTTATAAGTTGATGTGTTGTTCATGCGTGAATATGTGAACTATTAATAGAAATGACTTTGAATGAATTTAAAACAAAGGGAAAAGTTTAAGCTGATGCAATGATATGGGAAAATCATTCAAATGAAAAGTTTATGATGAAATGAAGTTTTAATGAAAGATAGAAAAGTGCAAAAAATGGGAAATTACAGTAGATAGAGATGTATATATGAGGTTTTGGATTTTTGATGTTAAGTTTAAATTTTGTATTTTGATTCTTTTTTTAAGTTAAACTAAAAGGGAAGAAGTATAGATGATTTATGTGGTAATTGAATGAGATAAAAATGAGGAATCTGGAAATAAATGGAAGAAAAAAAAGAGGAAGTTATTCGGTGTAGGAAGCAGGTCATGAATCATGATCACGATCATGCTTTGATCTTCTTTGTAAGTCATGATCGTGCTTCTACATAATTGCAACTCTCAACTTTTTCCAAACAATTTGTTTCTGAACATCCTTTGGTATTTTTGTTATAACTTCTTCGCCTGATCTCCAAATGACTTGATTCTTGAACCAATAAATTCATAAGGCATTGTTCTTCATCTACACCAAAAATCATGGCCTTCTAAAATAGATTGGTTACGGAATTTAAGATGAAATATTGAGGAAATATTAGGAAAGTTTACTTTGGAGTTTGGATGTTGCATGGCCGTGAGTCAAGGTCTCACATCCATGAATTTTTGATATACATGGGCGTGAGTGATGATTTCATGCCCATGACTAAATTAATTTGGTGTTCACGACTGTGAATCGATGTTACATAACTGTGACTTAACTGTAGTTTGGTTAATTAAACCCGAGACCTTTTGCACATTGAACATTTGTCCTTCTTTTGCCTATAACTTCTTCCATGGTTATCCAATTGGGATGATTTTTAATTTTGAGTAAACTAGAGATATAGGGCTACATATGGTTTAAACAAATCAAATTTTAATTCAGTATCTTAGATTTTCAATTTCTGGATGGAAGTATAGTATGGTGTACTGTTTCAGAATGAGAATAATCCGAAAATATTTAGGGTATAACTTTCAGATTACTGCACCAAATTAAATGATTTTGGTGTCATTATAAACTTAATACATTGAAGATGATTTTGGTGTCATTATAAACTTAATACATTGAAGAATAACTTTCTAGAAGGAAGTGTTGCCCAATTTTGTCATTTACTTTATTATAATCATCATACAAAGTTAACCCGAAAGTATGATGTTAGAAAAATATGAATTGATCATGAAATTAGTTTCACATTTGTTTTATTATTGTCCAAACCCTAATACTAAGTACTTTTATGAGGGCTTTGATATTTGAAGGATATGGTTATAAGAATTCGATAAGATATCCGAGAATTATCATTGAACATTCATTGTGTATGTTTTCTATACATAGATTTGTATAAGAGCATGCTTATACATTTGTGCAAAAGTGTGATATTTGTAAATGTGTTTTGTATGATATAGAGGAGCACATTGGATATCAGTCAAACATTGTTGGGCCATCCAAGCAATAGCATATTGGAGTGTACTGTGAGTCAACCTAGATGATTTTCCTAGGATTGATTTGATTTGTTTGACTTCCAATTATGAAATGTTTGTGTTTTATTATGAATTGCGGACTTAAAGTCCAAGGAGTTAATATTTGGGAATGTATTAGAAGTGCTCTGAATTGTTATGAAATTCTGAATGATAATTGTATTCTTAGCAAAAGTTGAATGCCCGATTTAGGTCTGATGACTATAAGATTCTGACTGTGCATTATATGTGACTATTATACATGGCATATTCCATATTTGATGCATTTCATAAAATGCATGCACAGATAAAGGCGTTGTAACCGGAGTAGCTAGAATATAAGCACTTATATGTAGAGCTTTGCTCCATAATTTCTGCTTTGAATGAGCCCAATGGGCCAGTATCTGTATATGTGTGAGAAAGGCACTCGGTCACAATAATAATAATGAATCTAGAGTCTTATATGCATTTGTATTTGTAAATATCTATTCTTAATTCACAATGATAACATGATATGCCATGATAATCTGAATATTGAATTATTCATGATGTAAATGAATATATGTGAGATCTGTGATTTTTGTGTACTTCACCTGGGTGAAATCATCAATGATGGTTCACTCATTAAGTTCGCAAAACTCATAAAAAATTATAACGTGACTTTTTAGGTACGAAATAGGAGAACTAGTTTTGTTAATTGGCTTAAAGGAACCTTTTGGACTTAATTATAGCTCAGAGGTTTGTCAACTGACATCAGAAGAGTTATAATTTTGTATTTTTGTAGTTTCTTATCTATAATTCCTATCAGGATTGTTAAATATAGTGAAAGCTTCTGTCAATGAATGCATTGAATGGTTTTAAAATTTGATGAACTTTAATTAAGTTAGTTGAAACCATATGTAAGTTGGATTAGTTTTTGCTCTAACATACCATTATCATAGGATATGTACTTAAATGTTCTTGGATGCTTAGGTATATACCCTATGGTAGTGAGATGTTGCAACTCACCTCCTACATTTTAGGTATAACAAAGGTAGGTGCAGTTAAGGAACTTCTCCATAATAGAGAAGAGATTTTGCATGAACTTAAGACCAATTTGTAGGTGGCCCAAGACTGTATGAAGATGCAAGCTGATAAAGGGAAGAGGGAAGTTCAATTTAATGTGGAAGATTTTGCCTATCTTGAGTTACAACCATATCGGTAAAAGTTGGTTATATTTTTTGGTTCTCTTAAGTTATCAGTAAGGTTTTATAGACCTTATGAAGTTTTAGAGAAAACTAGTCGAGTGGCATATCACTTATGTCTACCTGATGGAGCTCAAATACATGATGTATTCCATATGAGCCTTCTTTGTAAACATTTAGGAGACTGACCAAATCTTGTTGCTATTCTTCCTCCAGTTTCTGAAGACTCCAAGCCACTTCCCACACTTATAAAAATATTGGCCCAACATCAAGTTCAAAAAGGTCGATATACCCAAGTCTTGGTTCATTGGGATGGCACTGATCCTTCGAATGCCACATAGGAAAATTATAGACAGTTCTCTCGCGCTTACTAGAAGTTTTTTCTTGAGGACAAGGATAATTTAGGGAGGATAGAATGATAGGAGACAAGTTCGGCATGTGACACAAACATTACTTCCAGTTCCTTCATAGCGTGGAGGTGCTTGTAGTAGACATCGTGGGCATGATGAGATCTTTTGCTTATTTTTAGGAACATTATTTCTTTTCAGCTGTTAAGTGGGAAATCCACTACTCCTATTTTCTTGTGATTTCAATTTCAGTTATGTGAGTGAGCTCACGCTTCATTGGCTTGTATTCATCTTTGGTTTCTATTGCCTATAAATCAGACGAAGTTAATGGAATATAATAATGGATTATTTGTGTTCTTTTCTTATTTGATATTCTTCCTTCTTTCCCTAAAATTTTCTTTATCAATGTACTGCTGTTCAAAAGAGGTTAAGTATGTGTTAAAATTTATGTTTATAATGCAAATTTTTCATAAGTCCTAATATTTGAGTTTATATCTTTATTTTGTAGGTCCTATGAAATTTCATAAATTGGTCGTCAGATGTAAGTAGAAAAAAATGGAGACATTGTAATAGTTAAAAAAGCAAATGTAATTATTATGTTTATTAGGACATTTTTGTCTTTTATTTAATAACCTACCACTTTAATATTCAATTGTAAGCTTTTCAAGTTGATAAGGAAATTGCAATTATAAAACAGATTCTACATAGAAGAAGTAATTGTAATAATTCCAAGTTGTGTTTGAGTTAAAAACTAAAAGGAGTTGGGAATATGCCAAATCTATCTCCCAATTGCAACTCAATCTATATAAGAATCTATTATAGATAATGCCTTTAGGCTTTTCTTTTTTAAAACAGTGAAATCAGATATAGAAAATGTTTGAAAGAGCTACACCATGTATCATATCTTGTAGGCCAGCCATAAACATGTTGATCATGTTTGTGGAGCTACTGCTTATGCAATTTTGCATCTAATATTGTAATATAAGGATCAGAGATCTATTGCTTCATTTTTAATATAAAATTTTCATAGTACTAAAGTAGAAGGTCATTGAAGAGTAAAATACAGAGTAAGTTAAAATAAGCAAATAAATATGTTGTAGACATTGACATTATTTTAGAAACTAAAACAATATCTAAAAATACTAGAAACTATGATACAATTTGCTTAGCATTACTCTAACTATTTTAAAAAAGATACTTGGTGCAGACCTTTAAGTCATAAACATCATCTCCACATGCATAAACCCACTCCAGTAACTACACTGGCATAATCTAGCTCCAGCTCCACAAGTGTTGGTGTACAATCAGCTCTAGCTCCAAAGGCCTAATCCAAGAACTTCTACAGTGCGTAATCACTCACTCCATTCATACATAAATAGTAACTAGTAGCTTTAAGGAACTATCACTTGTTTCAAGACCACCCACACACAAGAACAGAATAATTTTAACCTGTTTCAGCAAAAGCATACAGATCAAAAGAGCAAGAAAAACTTTTCATTCAAGAATCATATAAAAATTATACCATAATCATTCAACAACTTACTCCAATAGCCACTAAGGGCCAAAAAAAGTAGTAAATACATTAAAATAGCCATGCTGAAGTAAGTATCTATAAGAAATAAAGAGCAATGCATCATCAACACACCAATATCATCTCATGTACCTTTCAACTTTTGACTCAAACAAATTAGTAAAGAGAAAGAGAGTTATATACCTAAAAAAATACATTATGAACCCTTTTATCCCTCCCAAACAATAATTTTCTAATGTTACATCCATTTACATTTTGATTCCCTTCATTCCCATTAAAAAACCTTATGTCTAACCAAACTTAGCCTAAGCAGTCCCTAAAGCAATCTTATATATGATACTCCAATTTAATGTCTCTTTTGAAACTATATAACTTGACACTTCTTGATTAAAACTAATGTGATTTGATTGAAATAGAAACCTTCACATCTCAATAAAAGAGAACTCAAAAAGCAATAAACCAACTATAAAATAAGAAGTTAAGCATTGTATCCTAATATGGAGCATTGGAAAATATTCAAACCAGTAGATAAAGAAACCCACAATCGACATAGGATAGTTGTGACAGAGTAGTAACTAGATAGGATGTTCTGTATGAAAATGATATTTAGGTTTTACAATAACCTAACCAACATCTGAATAAAAATATAACAAAGCAATGATGTGTGGTCTTGTATTACTTTCCTGTGCCTTTGAAACACCTAACCTTCAACCCAGGACCCCATTTAGCAGACATGAAATTATCTCTTTTTAGGTTTTTATACAAACATAATAAAACCATATTTTAAAGGCATTTCATTATTTTCCAGTAATGTAGTTGGAACTTGGGATATAAGCTAAGATACCTAAAACTCATAAGAAATTACAAGGGAATGCCTTTTTTGGAATTTTTTGTTATTAAACAAATCTTTAGAATCAAGCCAGAGTAAGACCAATCAAACCCCATACTTTTAATATGAAGAAAAAGACATAAGTAAAAGTAAGGAAATAGAAGACAAACTTACAAGAACACTAATTGAACCCAAGTTTTCTATATTATTTGGTGACAATTTCATGGTTTTTATTATACTTTTTGGCTCTTATTATCGGATATTGTGCTTCATTTAGCTCATGAGTGCTTGTTTTGAGTTAATGATGCTTGAAAATAAAATTTTCACAAATAATTAGTAATTGCACTTAATTGATTTTTAGGACAATTGATATTGAAAATTATTATTTTTCATTATAGGACATTCAAGAAGTAGAGTCAAGAGTGAAAACCAGGGGATTCAATAATGCAAATCAATGAGGCAAAAGGCAAAGTTTTCCATGGCGAGGATAATGTTTTCTCCATGACAAAACTAGAAAATTTTTGAAGAAATCTTTTAAGAAAATTTTGTCGCGGCGAAACATTCGAATCAACATCAGACCCAAACCATTTTCAAAAATTTAACCAACTGTGTAAACCCGATCTGGCAACCCGTTTGTGAAAAACCTATTTTGGGATAAGTTACAAAAGGGAAGGAAAGAGTCGTCAGAGAAAGGATCATCATTCCATCATCTTGCCACCCACTATTCACCATCGTGCTCTCTCATATCCCTCTCATTTTTCTTCCATTTTTCACTATCAACTCCTACCATGGGTGCCTATGATTCCTTCTTAGTTGTGAAGCTTCTTAGAACCATTCGTGGCTAGGTGTTTCTTTCGTCTTAAGATGTAGCAATGGCTAGAGTTCAATGAGCTTAAAACAGGAGTAGCTTAATCCATGGTTTAGCTATGATATATGAATTCCTAGGTTTAGGATTTGTAATTTGTAATTAAATATACTTGATTATGGTTTAATCAAATGTTGGATATTCATTGTGTGGTTTGGATTGGTTTATGTAGAACTTTGAGCTTAAATATAGAAATATCATATATGTTTATTTGGGATCTTGTTGATTCTCTTTTATCTTGCTTAGTAGTGTTTGATATTGAGTTGATTCTAGATCTCAAAGTGACTTGTTGCATGGAGTTATCCACTACACACATTAAGAGCATTTAGTAGGGTTTTAAGAAATGGAGTCCCATTGATTAAGATCTTGGACTTAAGGAGTTCTTTAAGGTTTACCAGTTTGAAACTTAGTGATTTCCACTCCCGTCAAAATCAATTTCGAACTATGATAGCCAAAGCTCATTTTTAAGAGGATTCTATCACTCTTTGAACATTTGCCTTAATCTTTTTGTTTTCTATTCCTAAAAATCTAAAAATACATTTTACATATTTTCTTACAACTTAATTTAGTATAGTTAATGTTTTCAAAGATCAAAACCCTCTTTCTTACCAAATTAGTTTGCATTTCGTGACATATAGGTTAACTTAGGTCCATTCATTTTACGTTTCGATTAAGTGAAATGACCTGAGGTTGCATCCTATATTACAATCCTTGGATTATTTTTGATTTGACTTGTCATATGGGGGATTATTCTATCCAAGAAGATCAGATTCCAATCTTCCATGACAACACAAGTGCTATTAATCTCTCAAAGAATCTAACACAACACTCAAGGGCAAAGCATATTGAAGTTAAACATCATTTTATAAGAGATTATGTACAAAGAGTGATCATCAATCTACAATTTGTTGAGACGAATCAACAATGGACAGATATCTTCACGAAACCCTTAAGTGAAGGCAGATTCAAGGAATCAGATAAAACCTGAATATGGTGATGTTAAATGACCATTCGTTTTAAACCCTATGATCTAGATGATTCGTCTTGAAGAAATTGAAAAGTCATAAGTTTTCAAATTACATAGTAACAGTAACTTTCACTCGGTAGTTGCAATTTCATGATTACTAGTGGATCAGTTAAAAAATGTTACAAACAGTAACTTTTCAAGAGTGTATATAAAAGGAAATGATCCCAAAATCTATAACACCTTACACTCAAGAATTTTCTTGAAAAACTTCAAAATCGACTTGTTCAAAGTGCTCTCAATAAAGACAATCCAACCCTCTGTTCTAAACATCAAATCCTTCTCATTTCATTTTATATCTTTCTCTCAATTTTTTTTATATACTAACCTCACTTCTTTAAGTGAAATACATTTCTGTGTTTAGTGTTTATCTTTTACATATTGAAAAATTCCGAAATCTCTTGTCTATAGAAGACTCGTCGATTTCACTTCCTTGAAGAATGATCGGATGAATATTGAACCTGAGATTGAAGCAGTTGGATGGAAGAATTTCTTCAACATCCAGGAGATGATGTATTTGAATGAAATATATGAGTTCTAAAAGAATGCAAAGGGGGTAGACAACACCTTGGTATCGATGGTAGGTGGGTTGTCAGTAATGATCACACAAGATTCTATTGTGAAGGCTATTGGATGTCCAAATAAAGGAGCAGAATTGTTCAACAATACAGATTGGATCACTTAAAACCATATAGATGAAGCCAACATTAATTGACAACTACCTAATATTCCAGGAGTCAAGAAGTCTTCAACCCTCACTCCGAAGGCTAGGGTTCTTCAGTCACTTCTTCTCCATTGTATCCTACTAAGAGCATGATCAAAGGACCTGGTGACAATGAATGATGAACATTGTCTGTTTCATCTACTCACTCACCAACCTGTTAATCTTCCATTCTTGATTCTGAAGTACATGATAAAGGCTAGGGAGGATTTTGATCTGAAGAGTGGTTCTTTACCTACAGTATGCTTTTAACAAGTTTCTTCAAAGAATTTGGAATCCTACTTGATAGAGGAAATAGAGTAAAGATGAATGTTAAAAGTGTTATCAATGCTTCTAATATTCACAAAATGGGGATCAAGATTGAATCCAAAGCGGATGTAGATTTTGTAAGTGTAAGTCGTGTACAAGTCGACTTGTTACAATGGATAAGTCGACTTACACGCATCTAGTACCGATAAGT
>JANITW010000006.1:34012579-34031249 GCA_027564335.1 Erythroxylum williamsii | reverse complement strand
GGAACGTAACATGAAACCCTCCGCTTCCATCCCATTCCATTCCATTCCATTATGAAACCTTCAAACAAACGATGGAAGTGTATTACGTTCCATTCCATTCCATCCCTAAACCTCCAAACAAACAGAGCCTAACTGTTTGCGGCCTCATTACCATTTTCATTTTCCATTTGCCTGTTAGGTTGTCCATTGCACAAGTGATCCCTCGTTGTGGGTTTCTCAAGTCCTCTGCATATTCCCCTCAAGTTCTTCTCCAAATGTCAAGTGGGATTTGGGATTTTCTTCTCAAGTCTCAAAGTGTGCGGAAATTTCCAGCAAATTAGAAGGTTCAAATATCTCAACTTTTTCGTCTGCTTCTTGCGTTTGTTGCTGTTATCGGTCTCTGTAATTTTTCTTTCTTATTTGTACTTTCTGAATTGTTTTGCTCCTTAAGCGTTTGTTTGAACATAGCTTTAAGTAAAAGCACTTCTTCTTCCGTAGTTCCTTACCATAGGAGTGTAAATAAACTTATTCATAAGTCCCTCGCCTTTAAGGGACATTTTTCTTCTCTCGCTTTTTTGCATTCTCTTCTCCTTTTCCACACAGTGAAGGACTGCAGCCTGTTATATATTGAGCATTAATGTCATTGATTCTAGTCTTCATTACAGGGATTATAATCTTTTGATCATAGGTATTACATTCCCTAATTTGATCTTGTAAATGTGTATATATAGGCTTACTACTATACAGTGAATAGTCAAGAAATACAAACCTATTTCTTTCTTACACGGAATCAGAGCCTAGTTTAGGTTTTTGAGTGTTTAGTTTTCTGGCCAAGTGAGCAGAAGTCTGTCTTAGTTCTGCCAAGGGAGCGATATTGGAATCTTGAATTGCGTGGAGAAGTGAGTGAGCAATTTCTTCTCCTCTACTAAGTTCATCGTCGATGAAGGTTTCGAGACCCTTTTGACACAAAGCAACATAGAGATGGCAGGTGAAATTACAACGAGTGTCTTTGCCCCTGAAACTTAAGAGGACATCGTATTGGGAGAGAGTAGAGAAGAAGTCAACGACAAAGATTGAGAAGCCATTATTGAATCAAAAGGTTGGACGCTAGCTAGTAAGAAAAGATGTTCGGCACAAGACTTGCATAAATTATGGAATAAGAGAATTCATTGACTCAATGACATCTGACTATAACCTTCTTTGTTGAATGAAGCTTCCTAGAGCTTTCATTTGTGACATACCTACTACCATTGCCAACTTCTTATGATAATTGGAAGCCAACCTTGGAAATTTGACCACCAAAAGAGTTGTGCGTGAGTCACATGCAGGGTCACCACTATCGGCCATAGTCCCACTCGCCGGCACGTCCAAGCACGTCTTGTAGTGCCGTTACCTCTAATCACCACCCCCGGCATTAACTCCTGCCGACCAACGTTTCTAAAGATCTTACTTCTGCCACCATCTTGCCAGTGCTCCTCTTGTTCCTTGGTGTTTTTAGCAGAGCTTTCACCTAGGCTTGTCACAACATCTCTTTTGGATCTCTGTTTTTTGTCTATTGTTCGAGCTTTTCTAAGGTTTGCTTTGTTTTGGAGCATTTTCTTTAGCATTTGACTCCCTCATAGTGGTTTTGACTATTATTATCATGGCCAACAAAAAAAAAAGTTTTATTTTCACGGATGTCATTCTGGTGATATCAAAAATCATAAAACATAAGTTAATTGACTTTAACTATTCTGATTGGTGTAAGACAGTTCGAATTTATTTAAGGAGTATTTCCAAAGATCATCACTGTACTGATGATCTTCAAATGGATTATACATGCAAGGAGTGGCTATTTGATGATGCTTGCTTGTTCTTACAGATTTGGAATTCTATTGACGGCAAAGTCATCAACTTTGTTAATCATTGTGATTATTTCAAAGAATTAATAGATTATTTGAAATTTCTATTTTCTTGAAAAGGAAATACTTCTCGATTTTATGATGTTTGTAAAGAATTTTATAGAGCTGAACAACATGACCAATCCCTTCAAGCCTAATTTATGAACTCCAGATGGATCTATGAAGAATTAAATGTTTTGTTACCATTTAGCTCTAATATTGGAATCCAACAATCCCAATGAGAATCGATGGCCATCATGAGTTTCTCAGCCGAAATTAACTCACAGTTGGAGATTGACAAGTCTCAGATTCTTTCCAACATTGAAATCTACTCCTTGCATGAGGTATTTCCTCGGATACATCGTACAGACAATAACGATTTAGTTGCTCCCACTTCTTAGACCTTTAGTGCTCTTGTGAGTCAGAATTCTAGTTATGGAAAATCATTTTAGAGGAATAATAACAAAGGAGGAACAAGACATTGGAATCAAGATACAGGAGGAATCATTTGTTAATATTGTGATGAACCAAGTCACAACAAACGTACTTGTAGAAAACTACAAAATAAAATTAGAAAACTTACACAGCTCATGTAGCAGCTACTTTGCAGTCGAAGACCATTACAGTTTCTACAAATGAATTTCCCAAATTCACCCAATACTAAGAAGCTTTGAAAGATTCATCTCTCTATCTCTGCTATTGTTGATTTAGGTAACACATTTGCATGTCTTCTTTTCTCTTCCTCCCAATGGGCCATTGATTTTGGTGCCTCGGATCACATGACAGTTAATCCCAATCTCTTTTCTACTTCCCAAAAACACATCTTTTTCCTATGTTACCTTAGCAGATGGATCTCCTTACTCTATTATTGGTTTTGGCATTGTTAACCCTACTCCATTATTCTCACTAACCCCTGTATTACAACTACCTGGATTCTCATTTAATTTACAATCTGTGAGTAAACTCACCCATGACTTAAACTATTATATCTCATTCTTTCCTAATCATTGTCTTTTCAAGGATCTTATGATGAAGAAGATTATTGGTAAATCACGAGCATCAAGAGGTCTCTACATTTTGGATAACCATATGTCGTAACCTATTGTCTATTTTAGTGTCAGGACACCCCTCTTTACCTTTATTTAAGAAGATATGTCCTCAATTTTGAAATGTTTCTTAGAGTGCGTGTCTTGTCAATTTACTAATCATCATCATGTGTCTTCCCTTCCATGGGTTAATAAACGATTTAGTTTTCCTTTTTAATTAGTACACTCTGATGTTTGAGGTCCTTGTCTAGCGATGTCCAAAATTGGTTTTCAATGTTTTTTCAATGTTTTGTTACATTTGTTGACGATTTTTCTTGAGTGACCTGGCTTTATTTAATGAAAAAATGTTTCGAGTTATTCTCCTATTTTACTACCTTTTGTGCTAAAATCGAATCACAATTTAATTTTTCTATCCATACTCTAAGAAGTGACAACACGAAAGAATACTTTTCCACCTTGTTTCAACACTACATGGTTCAAAATGGTATGCTTCATCAATCTTCATGTGTCAACACACCATCTCAAAATGGTGTAGCTGAAAGAAAAAATCGTCATTTACTGGAAACTGCCAGAGCACTTTTATGCCAAATAAGTGTCCCCAAATTGTTTTGAGTTGATGTGGTTTCACAGCTTGTTTTTTAATCAATTGTACGCCTTCATACGTTCTTTGGAGTTAGATTCCTCATAACATTCTTTTTTCTACTAAACCTTTGTTCTCCCTTACACCACGAATTTTTTGCAGTACTTGTTTTGTTCAAGATTTTCGCCCTCAATTCACCAAGCTAGATCTTAAATCTCTTAAATGTGTATTTTTGGGCTATTCTCGTATACAAAAGGCTATCATTGTTATTGTCCATCTCTCAACAAATACCTTGTGGCTGTAAATGTCACCTTTTTCAGACACATCTTCTTTCCTACTCTTTTTGTACCTATAAAGGTGGATGATGATCCGTTAATTTATGAGGTCACCTACCAATCAATAATGTTACCACTACACCACCACAACCACCACCCATTCATTTGGCTATTCCAAAAAAAGAAATCATTTTGATTCGAGCTCCATTCCTATATTTTCTTTGACATCAGATCCGACTTCAAATGATATCCCTATTGCTCTTTGCAAAGGTAAATGCCAATGCTCCTTTCTTATTTCCTCTTTTGTGTCTTATGATCATTTATCCTCTCCTTTATGTTTGTTTGTCCCCTCACTTGATTCCGTGTCTCTCTTGAAAATTATTTGAGAAACTTTAACTCATCCTAGTTGGCATAATGCTATGATAAAGGAGATGAATGCTTTAGAGGCTAATGGTACGTAGAATTTGGTAAACTTACGTATTGGAAAGAGATTGGAAGCAAATGGGTTTTTGCAATTAAAGTCAACTCTAATGGATCAATGGTACGTCTTAAAGCATGACTTGTCGCTAAAAGCTATGCTTAAACCTATAGTGTGGATTATGCTAATACTTTCTCAATTGTTGCTAAACTAACATCTCTCCATCTATTCATTTCTTACATTGTGACCTCCAAGAGGAAGTGTATATGGATCGACCACTTGGGTTTGTTGCTTAGGGGGAGTATGGAAAAGTTTGTTGTTTTCACAAGCTATTGTATGGTTTGAAACAAAGTCCATGCGCGTAGTTTGGAAAATTTAGTCAATACATATAAATTTTTTGATTGACTAAGAGCAAATATCATCACTCAGTCATAAACAATCTAAACTTGAGATTATTCTCCTTGTTGTGTATGTGGATGATATCGTCGTTACAGGAAGTTACTTTATGGGCATTTCATCATTAAAATCCTTTCTTCACTATCAGTTGCACACGAAGGATCTGGAGCTTTGAAATATTTTCTGGAAGTAGAAGTAATGAGAAGTAAGAAAGGCATTTTCCTGTCCCAAAGAAAATATGTACTTAATCTATTAGCTAAAACAGGAAAGCTAGGAGCTAAGCGATGCAGTGTACAACTGACCAAAGATAGAGATTTGCTTTCAAAACTTGAAAAATATAGAAGATTGGTAAAAAATTAAACTATCTGTAGAGTAACTTGCTCTAATATTACATATTCAGTTAGCATTGTAAGTTAATTCATGACTTCTCCAACTATACATCATTGGGCGGCCGTAGAACAAGTCTTATGCTACTTAAAGGGAACTCCTAGACTAGGGATACTGTACAAAAATCATGAAAACACTCACATTGAATGCTTTTCGGATGCAGATTGGGCAGTTTCTAAGATCAGTTGAAAATCTATGACTGACTATTGTGTCTTTGTGGGAGGAAACTTAGTCTTATGGAAAAGTAAGAAACAAAATGTTGTATCTAGATCCATGCGAAATCTAAATACAGACCTATGGTAGAAGCAACGTGATATAATGTGGATATATCAACTATTATACAAAAATTGGTTTTAAAACCTCAATACCAACAAAACTATGGTGCGATAATCAAGCTACTCTACATATTGCTTCTAGTCCAGTGTTTCATGAAATGACCAAAGACATTGAAATTAATTGTTGCTTCATTCGTGAAAAAGTTCAACACAACTTGATTTCTTCAAAATATGTCAAAATTGGAGAGCAACTCAAAGATATCTTCACAAAGGCCCTAAAATGTACTCAAATCAATTTCATTTTGAAACAAGTGGAGCATGATTAATATCTGTGCTCCAACATGACGGGGTGTGTTACATATTGAGCATTAATTTCATTGATTCTAGTCTTCATTATATGGATTATAATCCCTTGATTATAGGGATTACATTTCCTAATTTAATCTTGTAAATATGTATATATAGCCTTACTACTATTGTACAATAAAATAATCAAGAAATACAAGCCTCTTTATTTCTTACACAACCCAAATACAAAGGATGCAATTATACTAGAAAGAAAATTAGAATGACTTACGAGTTATGGCTGTTAAATATGACTCCATACATGGATCTATATTTGTTGGAGGAAACTTGATTTCATGGAAAAATAAGAAGCAAAATATAGTTGTGTGGTCTAATGCAGAGGACGAATATAGATCCATGTCAAGTGGCGCATGTAAATAGTTAGGGTTGTGTCATCTCCTTACCAAAACCTATGATGCTAGTATGTAAACCAAGTTAAATTGTGTATTCATCGAATCCAGTTTATCATGAAAGGACAAAACACATATCCTTGTGTTTAGTTGGTTATAGATCATATATATGACCTTGAGCATGGGAGTGTTAAATATGAGGATAATTTGGTCCCTTATTTACATAACCACTAGTGCTGTATTATAGTATATATTAATATTATATGTGATGAATTAGGATTAAGACAACCTATTCACAGACCTTGCATTAGGGTCCCAATGTCCTTGGCTACTAAATTAAAATTTAAGTTCTAAGATTTTTCATTTTTCTCAAAGCCATTCTCTACTACCTTCTAACAAGCCAAAAGATAGCAATTGTATTCTTCTCTATACACAATATAAATTTGATAATTCAAGATACATATTTGCTAAGATTCTAATATTTTCTCTTGAGGTTTGCAGTGTAAAGATTGAGGCAAACAACTAGAGGACGAGTAGCTTGTAAGGCACATTCAAAAGTTAAAATTATAAACCTCATTCCAAAACCTTATATAATTGATGGATTCTTAAAACCATTTATCTGTGATTGTGCTATTGTTGGAGGTGGTATATCACTACGAACTAGTTTAGTTCCTTTCATGTGGGATGAACTTCTTTCAATTTTTTTAACTCTTTCAACAACCTTGATGATTCTTACACTACTATTGAGACCAGTGATCACATTTTTCCGTAGGACCTACATGTGAAGCCTACCATCTCATCAGTCACATGAATGACATCAAACATATGCCTTGGCATTCTATCACAACTTTGTTCTGATTGGTATTGCACTCCTCAGATGTTTCATAGGCTTGTTTCCCTTGCCTATGTCCATCAAAATATTTGGAAGTCGAGTCCCAGACAAGACTTATGTGATGTATGTTTATTCAATTAGTAAGAATTTTAGAAGTAGATGCTTGGAATCATTTTGTCTCTGAGTTTGAATGTTCTCTAGAAATTGTCATCATCGATGAGTTTTAAGGCGAGTTGTCTAACATCTTTAATTCTTGAGATTAATTGCCTTCACTCATGCTGATGTCTTTATGATGTGGTGCTTTTGATCATGGGATTTCATTTCCCATATGGTGTTCCTAAAAAAATATAGTGAAACATGGGTATGTTAGCATTGGTACTCAAATTTGGAGCAATATAGGCACGTGTTGGGAGGAAAATTGCTATTTGATAGCGTGGACAAATGCAGTTGGGTAATGACAGTGCAGGTTTTCAGGACAAATTCCTTTTAGAACATCAATTTTCTTGCAATTAGGTAGCACGGTTGCTTTATTCACAGTGGTTATTTTGCTAAACAAAGAATTGTTTTCCTAGGCAACAGACCTAGCTTTTAAACTGTTAGAGAAAAATATAACGCTTATAATTTAAGAGGATAAAGATTATAAGAAAAGAACAAGAATTTGAAAAGGCACGTTCAGACTTGGTTTTATTCAGTTATAGGAATTGACTTCCTGAGCCAAATTAATTCTTCTGACAATTTCACATATGAACATAACATGCAGACAAAGATGAGAAAAGAGATTAAGTAGTAGAAGATTACAATGAAAGGAAGACGAGAAAAGGGGAGTTTTAAGAGGACTCAGGATTAAGTAATAGAAGATTACAATGAAAGGAAGATGAAGAAAAGGGAGTTTTAAGAGGACTCAGGATTCATTTTTCAACTTGCAGTTTGAAAAGTTGCAACTCTTATCCTTTACAGAGAGGATACAATTATGAGAATGAAGCGTCATCTTAGGTCTAGTCTTTCGTGTTGCTTGTATCAAAGAACTGTACATCAATTGGGTATGCAACACGACTAGATTGCTTCTGCATGTTCTACTGGATGTATTACTCGGGATTGAAAAACATATCTTGACAATGCCTTGAAAGCCCGAAGTCCTAGTTGTCATATAGTTAGAGCTGATAGTCTTTATCGTGGTGCTGCAAGATTGGATTATTTGATCATAAGCCATATGTGCATATATGTAAACATATGTAGATGGTCATATATGTAAGCATGCTCATATTTGGAAGTGCATAAACTGAGAAGTTAATTGTTAACTTTGGAAATTAGAGGCTTCACTGCTTTGGTTGCAATATTCATGTTCATCCAAAATTGTTTTCCAATTAAGTGACACTTGTATTCCTGGTACATATTATTCTCGTTTCTGATTTTATTTTCTTTCCTTTCTTGCACTATTAATGTCTGACAACACGGTTTATATGTTGGCAGTATGTAAAAATATCTTATGCAGCACACAGGGAGGCCTGTAAATCACATAAAGCTGCAACTCCTCCATTCACTATATTTATGGCTGATCATACCTTAGCTGTGCTTGATGCATCTTCTTTTGCCTTGACGGATCATACATTGACTATTGGGCAAGAATTTCCTGATGTTGAGACTTGCAGGAGAACATTAAAAGATATTGCTATAGCATTACATTTTGATCTTCGGATAGTAAAATCTGATCGAAGCCGATTTATAGCCAAATGTTCCAAAGAAGGATGTCCTTGGCGCATCCATGTTGCAAAATGTCCTGGAGTTCCAACGTTTTCTGTTAGAACGTTGCATGGAGAGCATACATGTGAAGGAGTCCGCAATCTCCACCATCAACAAGCATCTGTTGGTTGGGTTGCTAGATCTGTAGAAGCACGCATACGAGATAATCCACAATACAAGCCTAAAGAAATACTGCAAGATATCCGTGACCAGCATGGGGTTGCTGTCTCATATATGCAGGCTTGGCGTGGGAAGGAGCGCAGCATGGCTGCACTTCATGGGACTTTTGAAGAAGGATTTCGCCTCCTCCCTGCATACTGTGAGCAGATAAGGAAGACAAATCCAGGAAGCATTGCTTCAGTTTTTGCAACTGGACAAGAAAATTGTTTCCAGCGCCTCTTTGTTTCTTATCGTGCGTGTATATATGGTTTCATAAATGCATGTAGGCCACTTTTGGAACTTGACAAAGCTCATCTTAAAGGAAAATACTTGGGCTCTTTGCTTTGTGCTGCAGCTGTTGATGCTGATGATGCATTATTCCCCCTGGCTATTGCCATTGTTGATGTGGAAAGTGATGAAAATTGGATGTGGTTCATGTCGGAGTTGCGGAAGCTTCTTGGAGTAAATACTGAAAACATGCCTAGACTTACTATACTGTCTGAAAGACAAAGGGGTATTGTAGAGGCTGTGGAAACACACTTTCCCAGTGCTTTCCACGGATTTTGTTTACGTTATGTTAGTGAAAACTTCCGTGATACTTTTAAAAACACAAAATTGGTCAATATTTTCTGGAATGCAGTTTATGCCCTTACTGCTGCTGAATTTGAAAGCAAGATTTCTGAGATGGTAGAGATTTCACAGGATGTTATGTCGTGGTTTCAACAGTTCCCTCCCCAACTGTGGGCTGTAGCTTATTTTGAGGGTGTAAGATATGGCCATTTTACCCTGGGGGTCACGGAGTTGTTGTATAGTTGGGCTCTTGAATGCCATGAGCTTCCAATTGTGCAAATGATGGAGCATATTCGACATCAGCTGACTACTTGGATTGAGAATCGCCGTGACTTAGGCATGAGGTGGAACTCAATCCTTGTGCCATCAGCCGAGAAGCGAATTTCAGAGGCCATTGCTGATGCTCGTTGCTATCAAGTACTTCGCGCAAATGAAGTTGAGTTTGAGATTGTATCCACTGAGCGGACAAATATAGTGGACATTAGAAGTCGTGAGTGTTCATGTCGTCGCTGGCAGATTTATGGTTTACCTTGTGCACATGCTGCTGCTGCTTTGATTTCTTGTGGGCAAAATGCCCATCTGTTTGCTGAGCCTTGTTTTACTGTTGCAAGTTACAGGGAGACTTACTTGCAAATGATTAATCTCATTCCAGATAAGAGCCTATGGAAAGAACTAGGGGAGGGAACTGAAGGTGCGGGTGCAAAAGTTGATATTATCATAAGACCTCCCAAAACACGACGGCCACCTGGGAGACCAAAAAAGAAACTTCTTCGTGTTGAGAATCTCAAGCGCCCAAAGAGAGTTGTTCAATGTGGTCGTTGCCATTTGTTAGGGCATTCTCAAAAAAAATGCTCAATGCCTATTTGATTGGAAGCTATCTTCTTGGTTTTAGCTTTTGTTCTCTGCAGATTGCAATAGTCAACATTGTGCTTGTATTCTACTGTACGCTTTACCTTACAGTAGCATAATAAGGATCAAATCCTTTTTGTTACAGTTCCAATTTTTATCTTGTGCATTGGTAGCAGTTCCTATTAATTTCCGTGTAGATTAATTATATTACTCTATCATTTGCTGTATTCGTTAGTTTTTTCTCTTCCATTGCTATCGTGCGGTGTGTGTCTATTGGATGGTCACACAATAAATTCTTTTAATCGGCTTCTTTGAGAATCAGTTGTCGGAAGTTATTCTCCTGTGTTGTAGATTTTATCTTTCCTTTACTAATTGAGAAGTCTGACAGTTGTGAGGAGTTTGTAAGATGACGGAAGGAATATGATAGGAACAGCAAGCTCATAGCTAATGTAAGTTTTCCTATTACTATAACCATGCTTTTTTTGCCTATTCAAGCCCTTTGGTTACATTTACCTACCTTGATCTGTGACAGGTTCGGAGTATATCCATGTCTGGAAAGTTACTGCTATGCAAACTGATTGTCGAGTAAGAATTCAATCACAGTAGTGGTGGTTTGTTGCTTGGTTAATAAAGGATCTACTAGTGATTGGCCAGCTTAATGAATTTAGTTGATCGCCCGGGTAGTCATTTTTCAATTGTCATTCCATAATTCTTAAACCTGAATAGTCATCTACAAGAATAAGACCATGGGCCTTCTCAAAATTGTCCTGTGGTCAATTACGAACTTCATTTCTCTTAAATTGCACTTCCTTTGGTGCTCCTTTTTCTTTTTATCCCCTAAAAAAGAAAAAGAAGGTATTTTAGGTTTTACCACATTGGGAGTAAACTGCAAGTATGGTTTACGCTTGCATGAAACTGCTATTTGTCTTCTCTGATTTCTTTTTTTTTTTTTTTTTTCTCTTTGATCAACAGCATTGGAGAAGCACAAGAGTTGTATGTTCTTCTGGAGGTGAAGCTTTGGATGTTTTCAGAACCAACTGTTTCAACGCAGGAGTAGGCTTGAGCTTGTTAGGCATTGTTCTCTCCACCAGGGCTATTGAGTACGATGGGATTGGAAAAAAAAAATGAAACGAGTTGAATTTTCACTTCTTGACGAGTAATCCTTTTGTTCACATTCATCTCTCATGATGACTTATTTGAGTAATTATTGCCTTTTTTTTTTTCCTTCCAAACAATAGAATTGAATTCAATCTCAATTCATGGCCATCTGACTTCTCCATCTATACTTGCATCAATATTTCATTCGATTTAGCTCAACCCGTCACTGGGTTTCTGCATCTTCTCTTGATCTTCCTCCACTCTTCTCTTATAACTCTCCCACCTGACCCTTTCAATGTATATTCTTCTAATACTCATATATCACCATCTTACTCTCTGGCTTTCCTTGATATTCTGTTCACCGCTAAAAAGTAAAAGAAGAAAACCAAAATTTTTGCTTCTTGCTGTCCTGTAAAACGGATCTTCTTATTGTGATTGGATTCTGGGAAATTTGGGAGAAGAAAGGAATGAGAGAATCTCATATTCTCGTTGTCAAACAATAAACCAAAAAGTGAAAAGCGTTCATTTTTATGCAACACAGGTTTATTATGGCAAGGTAAAGTTTCCGTAAATTGTTTACAGGTTAGAGCTCGGAAACCAAACAATCAAAGAAATCCGACGTTATTCAGTTTCTTATTTCTTGTCTTTTCATCATTTCTTTTTGTGGATTGTTTTAAAGAAGTCTCAAGAGACAGCAATACTTTCAATGGCATCTATTTCCTTGTACCATGTCATCGGGGATCTAACGGTGGGCAGGCAGAAACGATAAAATCTGCGATTCGGGCAATCGGGGACTCAACAGAATGTGGGATTCCCTTCCCGTGTGGCAGAGGAGATGTGATAGTGGTGTGTGAGCTGAAGAGTGAAATGTAAGGAGTTAGTGTAAACGATGTAATATTGTGTAAATAATATCCATGTTGCATTGTAGATAATGGTTTTCTCTCTCTCTTTGGTTCTTCTTCTCTTCAACTTCTCTCTCTCACTTCTCTTCTTTGGTTATTTGCAATCCCCAGACTTCCTGATTAGATGCGAAATGGCGGAAGGTACTCCAGGATAAGAATGGAAAGAAGGCTTAAGAAGTCAGATGCAAGTAAGGCATGAATGAAGCATGCAAGATTTGAAGGCGTAGAATACTCGGTTGTATCAAAAGGAGCATGTCGACCATGGCGTACGCGGAACTACTGATCAGAGAGATCCAGAAAATGGAAATGGTGACGATTGCTATAGAGGACATTGTGCTATTCCTACACGTTGTAGCAAGATCGAGTTTCCAGTATTCAAGGGAGAAACTTTGAGAGCATGGGTGTTTAAATGTGAGCAGTTATTTTACATTGAATCGAACTCCTACAGAATTGAAGATGAGTATGGCTACGATTTATTTGAAATGGTGAGGCACTAGCTTGGCATGAGTCGTATGTGAGGAACAGGCTAACTAGAGATCCTCCTAGTATGGGTTTCTCAGTAACCAAAAGACATTAAATAACTCAGCGGATTTCTGGGTTTATCTGGATATTACAGGTGATTTATTAGAGGTTATGGGCAGATGAGTAAACCTCTTACCAATTTCCTGAAAAATGTATGTGTTTAGTTAGACAAAGGAAGCAACTGTTGCATTCAAAGCTTTGAAGCAATCACTAACAATAGCTCCCGTGTTGACTCTTTCAAAGTTTTTGAAGGAATTTGTAATGGAAGTCGATGCTTGATGATAAGTATAAGTTGTATCGTATTTTAAGGTATAGTTTGATATGTGTTTAGCCATTAATTCAATCATTTAGTATGTGTTTTGGTTAGAATTGTATTAATTTGTTAATTATTTGAGTTTGAAGTGTTTATAGGCTAGTATAAGTTTTTGAACTCAAATATTATGATTTTAAGGTACCTTAATGTATTTGCTAGTGTTTCAAGGTCAATATCGAAGAATAGAGGAGTTTCAGATGAAATTCGGGTCATACAGGTCCACGATCGTGGCATGCAGGCTATAATTGTGACAAAAGCTCCAGGTTTGATAGGTGTAGATTGCATTATATTCTATAGGTAATTTGACATATGTTTGGTGTTTAATTTGATTATTTAGTGTGTTTAGGTTAAGAAGTATTAGTTCTAAATATTTGTGTTTTAGGTGTTATTTGGGTGAGAACATGTTTTGAGCTTCAATTTAGGACATTCGGAAGAGTTTAGGAGGAGAACCAGACCAAAACATATGGCCATGATCATGGAGAATTTGCCATGATTGTGTTAGAAGCACTAACATAGGCCCACGATTATGGCAAATACACCACGATCGTGACAGAAACTCAAGCATAGGGTCACGATGATGGGGAATCTGCCACGATCGTGATAAAGAGCAGAATCGTAGCCTGCGCACAGACAAACGCGAAGTCACTTTCAGATTTAAGTTTTCAAGGGACATTTTGGACCTCAAAAAGACACTAAGGCTGCCTTAATTGGGAAATACTATAAAAGGATAATGATGAAACCTAGAAGGAGCCTACATTTGGAAACCCAAAAGAGAGGGGAGAAAGAAGAGAGAGAGAAAAAGAAGAGGAAGAAGAGGAGGGTTCTGACGTTGAAGCTTCCCGAAATAGGTGATCTCTCACATCGCTGCTCTCCCGATCATCCAACTTGAGTTTCGTTTCCTTCCCATTTATCTTTTTTTTCATTTAATGTGTAAGATTGAGATGAGTTGTATGAATATGGATTTTGATTTGTTCACGATGTTCTAACTTTTCTTTTAGGATTTTGCTTATCTTTAATGTTAATCTAGTTGATTTTTGTTTGTTTAAGTTGGGTGTTGAGATTGATTGATGTATTTGCATATTACAGTAATAAACCAAGATAGTGAATTGTATAAAAATGAATATTGGATTAATGAGTGACCACTTAATCAATCTAGTCGGTAATTTCACGAGGAGAGATCTCATGCGAGCCCTAATCGTTTATTAAAGAGATTTAGAACTAATTAGAATTATGAGTAATTTGTGAAGTGAGAGATCGTAAGTACATAATTTGATTAGGATTTACAATTTAGGGAATGATTATAACTCGAAAGAGAGTAATCAATCCTACGATTGTCTAGAATCGACACCTTATAAACGTATAAAAGGCTAGATTAATTTTAATAATAGGTAAAATCCCCTTTCCCATAACTTGATTAATTCTCTCTTCAGATTTCCACTATTGCATTATTCAATTGTTGTTAGCTTGTTTTGATTTAGTTTACATTTAAGTTATTATTCAAATTTGATTCTTAAACGAAGCACAACCTGAATTAAGTGGTGCCTAAGCATAATCTTTGTGAGATGTTGTATGCTTTTTCCTACAGGTAACGATCCGTATATTTGCATTTTTAAACGTAAACAAGTAATTGGTTTTGCAATCAACAAGTTTGGCCCACGATCGTAGCCTGCAAGTCACGATAATGCAGAAGGCTCAGAGGTGAGTCATGATCATGTCCTGCATCGGGTAGACGCATAGATACTTGCAGACTTCACGTTTTGAGGGATTTTTTTGGACCTTTTAGACTCGGGAAAAACCCTATGATTACCCAAAACATAAAATATTATTTAAATAACAACACGTGAAGAGAAAAGGACAACCTTTTTCGTGCAGTGACATTTGAAACCCTAAAGAGAGGATACCGAGAGAGACAAAGAAGAAGAAGGAAGAGGAAGATGAAGCTGACTCAACGTGCTTCCCGAATCAAGAGGTTTTCCACTGTCACTGCCTTCCATCATCTATTCCAAGTCATTATTTCCTTTTCATTTCAATTTTATTTATGTATAGAATTGAGATGGACACTATGATGATAGGATTTGGAATATTGATATTCTTCTAAACTCTCCTTCAGAATTTTATTTTGATTTAATATTATCTGAGTTAATTTTGTGTTATTTGAATTGGGTACTATGATTTGTTGCATTTCTTACATAATTCAGTAATAAACTGAGAGGGTGAACTGAATAAAAAATGATTTTGGATCGTATTAATGAGAGTTAGGCAATTCAATAGAATCCATAACTAATTAGATCAGTAACTATGTGGAGAGGGATCCCATGTAAGACCCGATATTTTATTAGAGTGTTTGATATCTAATTAGGATAGTGAGTCTTTTATTAATTGAGAGATTACAAATTTCATAGTCCAATTAAGGTTTAATGGTTATAACTCGAGGGAGAGTAATAAGCCATAAGATCATTTGGAACTGACATCCCATTAACACATAATCAACTAGGTTAGCATTAATGATAGGTAAAATCCCGTTTCTCATAACTTGGTTAGTTTCTTTTTATTGATTTCTATTTTGTTTCTGCATTGCTAAAAGTTTCATTATTTTGTGTTAGTTTCTGAATTACAACTCTTTCCAATCAATTTCTCGAATTTACTTTTCTTGTGAACTTTATTTCCATTATTTCAATTTCCTTAGCCTTAGATAACATAAAATTATATTAGTCCCCCTCCTCGTGAGATCGACACCTCTTATACTACAGTCATGAGCTATGCACTTGCGGTATTTGAGGACTTATAAATTTTAAAGCTTGAACCACACAATCAAGTTTTTGGTGTCATTACTAGAGATGGTTAAGAATAGTTTAGTTCTCTTAGTCTAAAGCATTTTAGTTAGTTTTAAGTTCTTTTGTTCTTCCATTTTTTTGCATGTGTCTGTGCTCTTGCATGAACATAAGTTATAAGAAATTTGAGTCATATAGCTGAAACTGTAGAGTTTGACATCACTAATCTAGAACGTTCAATTAGAAAAGTTTGGCGTGAAGAAATCATAAAAGCATCAATGGTCGAGGAGTTTCAACGAGATAACTGAGAACTCTTATGACTTTATGAGACTGGGCTTCAATGCAACCAATCAAGGTGTAGTTAGGCCAACTATGCAAGCAACTTCAATTGAAAGCAAACTAGCTCTTCTAAATATGCTTTAACAAAATGTGCAATTTTATGGATTAACAAATGAAGACCCCAATGCACATATTGTCAATTTTCTTGAAATATATGATACCTTTCGTTATCATCATATGTTAGAGCATGTTGTAAAAATGAGACTCTTCCCTTTTACCTTAAAGGATAGAGAAAAAGCTTAGCACCAATTAGTTCCTGCCTTCTTAGATAAGTACTTTCCCGTTACTAAGGTTACGAAGATTACCAAAGAGATCACAAACTTTTAGCAGGGTGATGGGGATCCATTTATGAAGCATAGGAATGATATAAAGAATTGCAAAGAAAATGTCCACACTATAACCTACCTAAAGAATTTCTTTTGCAGACGTTATATAATGGAGTAACCCCAAATACAAGAGGAACAATTAATGTGGCTTCAGGAGGTCACTTATAAGGAAGATGGTAGATGAAACAGAAGAGTTGTTCGAAGAAATGGCGGGTAATAGCTGTTTATGGACGAACGAGCTGAGTAGACAACCCACAACTCTCCGTGAGTAAAAAGGAGTTATAGTTATCGATCAAATGAAAAAAATGCAGAATAAAATTGATATTTTAACTTGACAGTTAAACAACATGATGGAATCCTCAAATATAGTAAAAGTTGTTTAGCTGAAGTGTGAGCTCTGTGGGTAGATAGATCATGTTACATTCGATTGCTTTTTGATGAAAGATAATAGATCAGAGCAAGTAGACTATATGGGAACCCAATATAGTCGAGGAGGGGGAAATAATCCTTACTTCAACACTTACAAACCTGGGTGGAAAAATCACCTAAATTTCTCTTGGTCAAATAATGCTTGAGGACAATTCAGACCTTAAGGATCACCAGGTTCTTTGCTAGTAAGGTACAATTTGCCTGAGATAAAAAGGTATCAACCCCTAATTCCATTCCCAATTAAAGCCATGAGGAAATCTAAGTACGGTGAGCTGAATGAAGTTGTAGACATGATTGTGCAACTGGAAGTACGTTTTACACTAATGTAATCGATAAGGGGAAAGGTGGAAAAAGAATTGGCGGAAGAAAAGAAATTGACAACACTACTAAAAAAGGAGGATCCAAGGGATTTTTATATCCCCTACATTATTAAAGGTGTCAAAATAGATAGAGCCTTTGTCAATTTGGGAGCAAACATCAATATGATGACGTATTCCTTATATCAACAGCTATGGTTTGGTGAGATAGTCCCAACCAGGATACTGATAAAAACAACAGATAAATCAATTCATTGTCTGAAGGGTATCATACATGATGTATATGTTTGAGTGGAAAAGTTTACTTTCCTCACGGATTTTTTCATTCTGGACATAAAAAAGATGAATTATCCTTATGTGGCCTATTTTGGCCATTACTTAATCAATTATTGACGTAGATGGGGGGAGGGGTTGATTCTAAGGGTAGGAGAGGAACAGGTGTCTTTCATCGTAACCAAGAATGACAAAATTCCTCTCCAACCCATAACTGCCATGAAGGGAATGGATTTTGGTGGAGAAAAAGAGAAGAATTATGATCAAAAGTGTTCACTAGAAAAGAATAAATCTCACAAAAGAAGGAGAAGAAAGAATTGGGAAAAGGAAGGAGGCAGTACAAGCAACCAGGTGATGCGTGTACATTCTATGAGATTGGCAACTGAGTCACCATCGAAGAATTTTCTTAAACCACCTTAAGTAAAGAAGAGTGTTAAGATAATGACGTTAAAAGAAGTGCTGCATTGGAGGCAACCTATGGTTAAATTACTAGTTGTTTACTTGATTTTAGATAGTCTTAATTCTGTAATTAGATTGTTTCAGTTCTAAATAAATATCATGGAAGAGTAGGGCATTAATTTTGATGATTGGGAAGGAAAGTACAATGAGGGGATAGTGCTAAAGAGAACTTAGAAAAAGATTTCAGGGGGTGTGTATAAGGATGAAAGACAAAAAAAAAATCAAAAATGGTGAAATTAGGTTATGATCGTGGTCTACGGTAGGGAAAATATTTCCCATGTGATTTTTAGCTAATTTTTTTACCATTTTATCCTTTCTTCACATATATATTCATTTCTAACCTCATTTTTTATTCACTTTTATTTTAAATTTATCCCTCTAAGTTTAGAACCTCTAAACGCTCTCCCTTATCTCTAACTAACTCTTAAACTTCTACATTCTTCTAACTTCCACCTACTTGTAGTCCGTTATGTCGCACATTAAGCAGTCAACGAAGCGTAACCAATCATCAGGAAGAAATCAAGTCTCAGGCTGTGGGCGAAGGAATAGGGCAACGAATTTCAAAGCAACCTTCCCAATCTACTCAGAAGAGGAATGTATTCTATTCCAATCCCTTAATGTTAAGCAAATAGTAGTCTCGAAATACTTCAATTTTACTATGTTAGATAGGTTGTAATTACATGATAGGGTTGAGAATCTAGCAGAAAGAATTTAGTGGAGCAAATTTATGAACTTCCAATATCTTGTCAATGTAGGAAAATCTCGGTGTGAGCATCACATGCCCACGGTGCGGAAAACAAAATTTTTTTGTTCCGGGACCTTCCCGAAAGCCAGGATCCA
>JANITW010000006.1:33920628-33947787 GCA_027564335.1 Erythroxylum williamsii | reverse complement strand
TAGACCTCTTTCTCTAGTTCATAACGAATCAAGAATCACCTCAATTGGAGGTCTACACCATAAGTTATGCCTCAAAAACTAAAATAAACCAATTCAAAAAATGGTCCTCACTGTGGCCTCAGAGCTCTCGCCGCGGCGTCCTGGAATTGCTCATCGCGACGTGAAAAGACGCTCGCTACGACGTCTACACAGTGGCTCGTCGCGACGTCCAACTTACCATTCGTCGCGAAGTCTCGCTCTTCGCGGCGAACCGCTCGTCGCAGCGTATGCTCGTCGCGACGTCCAATTATCCTCTCCTCACGACGTGCGGTCCTGGATCGTCTTCTCTAATTCCCTTTTTATATTTCTCTCTCTAAAAATTTAACCATAACTCAACACAACTACCCCAATCTTTCACATTTAAACCCATGCTTGCATTTAACGAACAAATAAACAACATATACAGAAATCACTTACCAAACACAAGCTCTCCTTCATAAATTTCCGAACATTTCTCTAATCCTTTCACTTTCTCTATCACCCACTACTCTCTCTCAAAATCTCACACAATCTTCATCTTCCTTAAGGTTTAGACTTGTCTTTGCACAAGGAGAAGCAAGCAACAATTGGACAAGCAAGGATCGTGTATGGAGGAGGATCAAATGATGGGAAAAAATAGCATGCCTTAGGATGGAGGAGACAAATTGTCAAAGTGATTTCCGTGCTTGCCAAAGGAGAAAGTCGAAAATCTAAGGCATTAAGGGTTATTCAAACAATCAAACTTATGTACTTGTCACTTGCCAATTCCGTAACATATTTCACTTTTCAATCTCATTTCTAGTCAAATACGTCTCCGATTTCCAATGGCTCAATATATTAATCCTAAAATCATAACTCAAATTGTCCCATTGCCATTGAACAATTATTCAAGTACTATACAATCAATCAGTCCGCCACTCGAAAAAATTTTCGGTCCGGACTTTATCTCCCGAATTAACCAGAAAATTTCTAAGGGTCACTATCAAGTGACAATCACTCTAAAATAGTTCCAATTCCAATTCTAAAGCACAAATATTTCAGAATTTATAAAACAGATCATATTCACAAATAAATGCCGGGAAATGCCATGAATGCATGTACATATAAGTGCATGTGTCAAAAGACTCATTCCTCTATAATTAGAGGCCCACTATATGCACAAATCAAATATGCAATGAAACAACCTAGCCCGTCCTAATTTACCAATATAACCTTCCCATCGGTGATGGGATGTTACATATCATACATTGTTATTTATGTTGCTCTAACTATCTCTTTGCTCCATCATGTTTATCGATACAAATGCTTCTTATTTTAATCACAAAGTATCATTCTTCCTATTCAAACTCAAAATTCGTACTCATTTCTAATTTCTTAGTAAGATTCACAATTTCTAAATACTCAATTTCGGCTTGTTCATGTGAAATTGATCTTAATTTTTAGTGCAGCTAATAATGCTTCATTTTTGCCCTAAATTCAACTCCATTTTGTACTCTTTATTGCACCAAATCTAATAACCTCAATATCAAAATTTGTGATACACTGCTATTGAATTTTCTATTCAATACATCTTATTATAACACTAGCTTTACCAATATAGTATTCATTTGTACAATCATAATCTTTCAGTACTTCTATCCATTGTATTAGTCTCGTATTTATTTCTTTCAACTCAATATTTACCTCAAAATTAAATGATTTGTATATTTCAAATGTTTCTGTACTTAAAATGTCTCCAAACTTTCAAAACAACCATTATTGCAGCAAGTTTCGATTCATGTATCAAATAATCAACCCATAAGGTTTTAATTGTCTATATGCATATGAAATCACTTTAACATGCTGCATTGGATTTGATACTAATCTCTTATACAACATCATTGTATACTATAAAATCTCTAAATCCAGATGATATAATTAATATCGGTCTTATAATCCCTTAAAATTCTCTTTACTTTCATTACTCATACGATTTACACATTTTCATGAAGTATTCTATTCAAACTATTCTTCTCAACTTTTCAAATACATTTAATATATCATAAAATTTTTCTTGGATTGCTTTAATCTTCAATACCATAATACTGTTGGGGAATTTATTAACTCAAACAAAAATTTCCAAAGCTCCATATGCCCATGATTAGTTCTCGTAATTCCTTAAATAACTAATTCCTCGATAAGATAACATTATCTCACATTACTTTCAATTTCCCAATTGACTTACTTTCTTGAGTGATTTTTCTCAATTCATTCGATTTCCTCTGATTTCACATTGACTTACTCTTTTATCAACTCATTCATACTAATTTCTCCACACATTTCAATTTATTTTCAATCTTAACTTCTTATGTTTGTAACACATTCATCAGGTCACATTTGTATCTCCTGAACATATTAACATAAAATATAACATGGACTTATATACTCCTCATATTAGCATTTAATGTCTCCTCAAATTCAGGAATCCACCCACACAGTCGGATACTTATCATCAAACAAAATACATATATTCTCAGTAGTATACTTTACCTCATATGCTTGAGTCTCCACTAGGGATATGACTACAATATTCACTTTAAATTCATTACATATTCATTTCTGACTTGTTCTTTCATTGATCATCCTCAATATAAACTATCTAATATGCTTAACCTAATTCAATGAAATTCTTCTTCGAAAGAAGATTTTTTGCTTCTATCATCCATACTATTTATTCAATCTCTATCAATCAACTATATTCATCATTGTTGTTTAAGCCATTCTTAATACCTCAATAACATCAATTTCAACTGTTCAAGATATTTCAATAATTTCAATTTCTGTCACACTTTACATGATCAAAATATTCCTTATAATAAAACTCAATGAAATAAGAAGCATATTCATTTACTCTTATGTTTTGGTGTGTACCATCAAGATCATTACATCTTACATATAAAATTAATTTTGGCAGGTCACCAATTCATATGCTAATGATACATCAAGCATAATTGAGTCTGAGCAACCTCTGAATATTCTAGGACTATTCAAAACTTACTCCTCCATTGTAGTTACCTTTTCAGCATAATCCCCCATACCACACTTCCATCACGTTACTCTGATTTTTAACTTTAGGGATCATAGATTATCTCCTATGCTATATTCAAATATAGATCTCATATGTACTCAACCACATTATTCACCAATGTAACCACATTATCCGATATGTACTTATAATAACTACTCGACTTAACCTTGAGGACTTCTATATATATCACTATCATTTATTTCATTTTCCATACATATGTTCTTAATCAATTTAGAATTATAGATGTATAGCCATCTTAAAATTCTGATCTTATATTCAGTAACACAATCTTATATCAGATCATAAATTCCATGTTCAACTTTTCTATTCCATTTTTCTTGTACATCTTATATCTTGTTGTTTCCACCCCTATCTCTTTTTCTTTTTGGGTAAATTCATGAAAATACTTTCATATTCATATCAATTAAAGTATATATCCTCGACAAAATCCCATTACCATATTCGCTGACATAACCACAAATACTGAATCTATGTCTAACATATTAGATTATGTAATATTCCTTATTTCTAAATATCGACAACTTTCCTTATCTTACAATCTAACAAAACACCATTCTTCTTATTGTTTCTGATAGCCCAAACTCTTAATGTAAGTTTATACATATGATTCATGTGGTCGTAATTACTAGGATTCTATACTCATCAGTATTTTGGAAAAGTCTACAAGCATTTTTGGGCACTCGATTGAGATTCAACATAGCCTTTGATCCACAAACTGATAGACAATCTGAGAGAGTTATATAGGTGCTAAAAGATATGCTTAGAGCATGTGTCATGTAATTTCCAAGAAGTTGGGATAGGTACATTTCTTTGATGGAATTTGCCTACAGTAATAATTTTCAGTCCAATATGGGCATGGCACCATATGATGCATTATATGGAAGAAAATGTAGAACCCCAGTTTGTTGGACATAATTGATTAAGAATAAGATGATTGGGCCTAACATAGTCAAAGACATATAAGAGAAATTGAGTTATTTAACAAAGATTGAAGGCTACGAGTGATAGATAGAAATCATATGCTAATTTAGAGAGGACAGACATTAAATAGTTGGTGGGTGACAAAGTTTTCTTAAAACATTTTTCCCTAGAGAAAGGTTGTTGGACCTCATTTTCGGAGCCCAACATCGAACATGGAAACATGAGGCTTGGGCTTGGAGGGAAGACTTATAAGTTGAAAATTTAGAAAAAGATCCCTCAGAAGCAAAGGTGGGCATCACCGCGGTGTATGTTGTTTCACCGCTGCGAAACCTTTCGGGAACTTACGCCGCGGCGAGTGAATGAACTTTCGTCGCGGCGAACCCACGATTTTATCTTCGCCGCGGCGAGGAAATGATCTCGTCGCAGCGAAAGCCTTTTTTTCCACAGAACCCATAACTTAAAATTTTCCGCCATTTTCATCAAAACAACACAACTCAAAATAAACTCAAAACGCAAACTTAAACATACACTCAAGCAATATTCTAAAATCTTATTCTCATGGTAAAATGATTCAATGCAAAAGTTTGAAGCTAAAACAATGTCAACCATATCTCATTGATAACCAAAAGAAGAGTTTTACAAAGATTTAATAGCATTTCAAGCCATAATACATTAGTTGAGTTCAAGAAAAAAATAAAAAATATGCTTGAACTAATAAAACTTGAAATGTGACTAAAGCCTTGAATTCCATAAAAAATATAACTTGAAAATACAAAAATATGACAATTTGGAGTGATGTCGTAACTCTTGACCTACTCGATCTCTTGCTCATCACCTGAATAGGGGGAGGAGAATGGGGGTGAGTTATAAAGCTCGTGAGTAACATATTTATAATAAAGAAACATGCAAAACTGTTTCAAAACTCATTACCATTGTAAATTTTTGAAACCATAGTAATTTCACATATAGATATCATCATCTCAGAATGCTTGATTTTCAAACAATTCAAGAGCAATTTTAAATCATGTATGCATCAAACTTATTAATAGATCATAAGCATATAAGCACAGCAGAATGGTTTGGGTAAGTCCAAATTCATGACGCACTACACGTTCCCATATAATGGTCCTGTGTAGCTGTAAAATTCTTGAGGGAGTCCTTGAGGGAGCTCCATGCCACTAGCGGGCAAGTGGGAGAAGCCTATACTTGGCTCAACGTGCACGTGACAGTTCTTGGGGGACTACGACAAACCCACATAACACATATAGTTCAAAATCTTGTGAACTTGTTGCCAAAATGGCACTTTCTTGTAAACTTACTTTTCATAAACTTGATACCCTTGTAAAAATCATTTATGAAAACATGATTTCATAAACAAGTATCCTTTTAAAGATAAACCCTTTTCAATACAATTCATGTAGCAAATATATAACAAATTCACAATTCATTCAAAAAGAAATAAAGGCAACATTGATGATGCAATTTAAATCATGAAGTTTCCTTGATTTGAAGAAAACAATGAGTGGACTATTTACTCTATTATAAATGTGTACCCACCTTGAGTTCCTTGCTTAGAAATGTCTTTCCTCTTGTTCCTCTTGCTCCTCTTGCCTCACTTGATTTCCTTAAACAAAAGCTAAAATTCCATTCAATTTCGTGTAGAAATCATAAAGTCATACCTTAACAATTCGAACTATAACTTATGCTGAAATAGAAATTCTATGCTCAATTTCCATGCAAAATTTCAAATTCTTATAGACTGAATTCAGACTTAATTCCTTCATACAATTTGTATCCTTATGTCTCTAATTTATACCAAATCAAAAATTACTCAATTTGGACTTCTACATCAAAAGTTATATCCAAAATATCAAAGCATGTCTGTGCAGGAAAACTGGACTTCGCCGCGGCGAATTTGTTAGTGTGAGCTGTGATGTGATGGGTCCTCGCTGCGACAAGGATGCTGACGCACGCCGCAAAGTGCGCATAAGAACGTCGCGACGTGCGAGGCCAAAATCCTCCAAAAACTTGTTTTTCCTGCATTCTTCAACCATATTCCTCCCATCTTTCAAACATAAGACATCTAAACCCTAAACCATCTCTTATACTTCATTTCTAAGCTCATTTCAAACTAATATCATTAACAAAATACCAAAATCTATCTTTGATTACTAACCCTAAAAGAGAACAATTGTCTATCGCATTCACTAACACTTCCCACACATGTTAAGCTATGATAGGGTTTCATCTAACCAAAACAAGATGGAATAAACTCATACTTAATTGTTGATGCTTCAAATTCTTCAAAATCTTCAAGATTTCCCAAAACCCTAGCTTTTCTCTCTTTTCTTCCTCTCTTCCACGACACTCTCTTCTTTCCCTCTTCTTTTTATTTTTCTTCTTCTAATTTCCACTCCTAATAGCCATCAAATGTCCATTATACCCTTCAATATAAGCCTTATACCTCTTAACCTTAAGTGATCTTCCCCTTTTGCCCTTATACATTTTTGCTTCTTCATTTTCACTTACACCATACTATACTCTAACTTAATCTTAATTTCTCCATTTAATACTTCTAATCAATCTAAGCAATAAATCCTCCATCAAAAGTAATTAATCAATCAAAACCTCAAAAATTAATTGAAACCATACTTATTCAATAAAAAAAATCGGGGGCTAACAAAGGTGTTAAGATTTGAGAAAACTGGAAAGCTTAGTCCAAGATTGATACATCCATATGAAATCCTTAAAAGGATTAGGCCAATGGCATATAGTTTGGCTCTTTCTGTGGAACTATCCAAGTTGCACGATGTATTCCATGTCTCAATGCTATGGAGATACAGATCAAATGATTTATATGTGTTACCGATACAAGAAATAAAGGTCCAACTAGGCTTCTCTTATGATGAAGAGCTAAAGTTAATCCTAACTAAAAAGTGAGACAGTTAAGCAATAAATAAATTCCTCTCATAAAGGCACTTTGGCAACATCGTGGCAATGAAAAGGCAACTCAGGAACCCTCATCGATGATGAGAACTCAGTATCTACAGCTATTCAATACAGGTATGAATTATAAGGATGAAATTATTTTAAAAGGGAGACAAAGACAAGGTCCCAATATATAGAAGCATTATAATATGTCTAGGGTGTATTAAGAAGTGAACATAAAGAATTAAGTGCATCTAAGCATAGTAAGGGACATGATGGTAATAAATTTAAAAGATAAGGGTAAATTGGTAATTTCTTCATTTTAGGCATGGACATGAATAATTATATTTCATTTATGGACTAGAATGAAATCAATTGCTGACTTTATATGCAAATATGGGAATTAAAGGAAGAAGAAGGACCAAATGTGCAATTTTGCCAAAAATCAACATATAGACCAATAGGATTGAAACATGTATGTAAGAATGGAAACTTCAGAGGGACGTGTATGGAGTGTTTTAACAATAGAAATATCTCTTCGCATCTTCTTTCCATTTCATCTCCTTAATCACATCATTTTGCATAAGGAATCAAGCTAATCCTAAATGAAAATCAAGGTAACATTTTTTGTTTTTCTTCTCATCTTCATTTTTCTAGCTTTGCTTATGAAGAGCTGGAATTTTAAGGTTAGATATAGGATTGAGATATGCATTTTTATATTTTAGTCAGTGAATCAAGCAAAGCTAAAGGTGAAGAGAAGGAATAGTACTAAAAGAATAGCTAATTGGCAAATTTTAAAGTTTGAGATTACACTTAATCTAATTTCTCTTTATGTGTATGTTTGAACGGACAAAGATTCATTTAGAGGTGGAATGGTTGTTAAGATGATGCTTTGGTGTTACCTTGCATAGAATTGGTTAAATATGATAAGAGAGTATCATGTAGTGGAATTATGTCTAGGGTTTGTTGAACTAATCACAGTTTTTTAGTTATAATTCAGCCTACAGACCTCTAAATTGGATGATTTTAGATTCATATGAAAACTAATATGTAATAGAAATATTTAGAAGAGACTCTGACTTAATTCTAGCCTTATGATATTAGAAATTGAGATTGAAAATGGTGTCTCGGTCCTACCTATATTGGAGCAACTTGTGATGTTTGGTGCTTAATGTATAACTTAGAAGTCCAAATGGCCTGATCTTTGATGATATGGAAACTGGATACATAAGGGAATAAACGTTTAGAAGACCTCAAAGATTTTATATGTGAAAATTTTGTAACAAGTGGAAACTATCTTGAAATTTGTTTATGGATTGATTTGTTTGCCTATTTTTAGACCCATCATGTGCTTATCCCATTTTACACTATTTTGAATGCTTTGCTTCCTTTTTTTTCACTAAACCATATCAGAACCTTTTATAATGTTTATGAAAATTTGTAAACACCTAGAAATAAGTGAAATATGGCTTACTGTATTTAAATGAGGGGTGATTAAACATTGAAATTTAAGATTAAATATAACGTATGCTAAAAGAAATTTACATATATATAGATAATTTATATGCATAATTATTTTCTAGTATGACCATAAAAGTTTACATGCATATTTTATGATTTCAAATGAATATCATATGAATTGACAATATATTAGTCATGAAAGTGTTAAATGATTAAAGGAAAATGTTATAGTTCCTAGTTTATTATCTAGATGATTGATAGATAGGCATACCTATAAGGTTATAGCACAACTGCCACAGTTTTATACCACTAATTTCTTCCTTTTAAGACTATGGTGTCTTTACAGTTTGATACATTCAGGTATCCATAGTTTGATGCCTTCGAGTATTTATTGTTCTATTAGACCCTATTTTTAGAGCCCAATTACAAAACCTTAAAGCATGAGCGTATTCCAATGAAATCTCCTTAACCATCATCGGTTCATCTTCATTCTCATAACATCCCAAAAATTTCCCTATTTGATCAATTGACATACGACAATTAATTCTTATGATCGTGTCCCCAAATCATATTGCACCAATTAAATTTCTCTGGAATCCATGGAGGGTTCTCCATGAAAAACTATTGTTTTTTCGTAACAAACAAATGGGATTAAGCCAGATGACCCTTTGGGTGAAGCTCGTCGCAACAAATGCTTGGCTTTGCCACGATGAAGTTGTCAAAAATTGCAGCAAAATACCTTCCATCTTTCCTAACCTTACTTTTCCTCTAATCTTTCCCGAATTCACTCCCTCTAAGGTAACATCATTTCATGACAATTCAACTACCAATGTTATTTCTTCATACTCTCTAATCTCTTTTCATTTAATTCATTACTTATAACTAATTCTCATTCTTCGTAATTTCCTATCATTTCTTTTTCCATAACACTTCTCACTTGTATATATATATAACAACAATTCGTATTCAATAACCTCAAAAGGATGGAGTTTTTATAAATCCTTAATCACATATCAACATGACATCATTCGATTAATAAAAAATACACATAGATGCTCATGTTTGCTATGGTATTAAAGCTACTCGAAGATCAACTAACTTAGTAGAAAAGCTAACTATTTTGTAATTGCTTGATGTCTTTATGCTCTTGATCACTTGATATCTTGCTCATCACCTAAAGAGGGGAATGAATGAGGGGGAGGGGGTGAGCTTGAAAGCTCGTGGGTAAGAGGTTTATAATCAAGAAACAAGTAAAAACCATTTTCAAAACTCATTGTCATTATACATTTTTGGAAACCATAGTAATTTCGTATGAAAGATCATAAAACACTTATTTCTCAGAATTCTCAATTTATGAAACAATTCATGAGCAGTTATAAATCATGTATGCATCAAACTTGTTAACACTTCATAAGCACATAAGCACATCATAATGGTTTGGGTCAATCCAAAACAGAACATGCTACACATTTCTACATAATGGTCCTATGTAGTCGTGAATTTATGGGAGTCCATGAAGGAGTTCTATGCCATTAGTAGGCAGGCAGGAGAAGCCTTTGGTCAAAGTGCACTTGACATACTTAAGGGACCACCACAAACTCACATAACATGTATTTCATAACTTGTAAAACATATTGCCCAAAAAGGCACCTTTTTCAAAAACATCATTTTCTTAACATTTTCCCACAAAGGTAAGTTTTAGAAATACAATTATCCATGAACATGAAATATGTCATGCATTTCCATCAATCAAATTCATATACCAAACATATTACAATTTCTCAAGTCATTCAAAAGCAATAATTCAACAATTATAAAGCAATTGAAAACATTTGATTTTCTTTCGTTTGAAAACATAGTCATGGCTCATTAGTCAATTATAAACATGTAACCCACCTTAAAATCCTTGCTTAAACCTTGCTCAAATATGCCTCTCCTCTTGATCCTCTTGCCTTCCTTGATTCCCTTTATCAAAGACAAAAATTCCTATTCAATAGGAATACAATTTGAGGACCATATATTGTGTGATATCCCACATCGGTTGGAGAGAGGAATGAAGTATGCCTTATAAGGGTACGAATACCTCTTCCTTACAGACACGTTTTTCATGGCCTAACACACAGGATCCCATCAGAACTCCGAGGTTAAACGTGCCTGGGCGAGAGTAATTCCAAGATGGGCGACCTCTTAGGAAGACCTTGGGAAAAGTAAAACTGTGAGGGCTTGGCTGGGCCATGGCCCAAAGCGGACAATATCTGTAAGCAAGTGATCTGGGATGTTACACTTGGTATCAGAGCTGGTATCCGAACCGTTGTGCCAGCTAGGCTAGGCCCAAAAGAGGGCTGGACCCTAAGGGGGGTGGAAAGTGTGACATCTCACATCGATTGGAGAGGGGAATGAAGTACACCTTATAAGGGTACGGATACCTCTTCCATATAGATGCATTTTTCATGGCCTAACGCACGGGATCCCATCAGAACTCTGAGGTTAAACGTGCCTGGGCAAGAGTAGTTCCAGGATGGGTGACCTCCTGGAAAGACCTTGGGAAAAGCAAACCGTGAGGGCTTGGCTGGGTCAAGGCCCAAAGCGGACAATATCTGTAAGCAGGTAATCTGGGATGTTACATATTGCATATTCATTAAGATAAATTCTAAATACTCAAACTCTTCCAAAAGTCCCAACCTTCAAGTCAATTTTACATTATCATTTTGATCAAGCAAATGAAAAAATTTGATAACACTTCTAGAAAAATGTTCCCCATTATCTTAAGTTTCTAATGACACCAAAATTATTCAATTTGTTTTAGTACTCTAAAATTTATGCCCCAAACATTTTTGAATTGCTCTTATGATGAAACAATATTATATGCTCAAATTCCATTCAAATATTGAAATTATTAGAGACTGAATTTTAACTTGATTCCTTCATACAATTTGTAGCCCTATTTCTTTAGTTTACTAAAAATGACAAATCATTCCATTTGAATAACTGTAAAAAAAAGTTATGGTCAAAATACCCAAGCATGTTCAAGTTGTTTCAAGACAAACTTCACCGTGGTGACCCAAAAAGTTGGCCACAACGAACTTTGACTTTTTTCAATGTTGGCCACTGTGAACTATAGAGTTAGCTGCAGCAAACCATGGGGACTTCGTCATAGTGAACCAAAGAGTTAACCACAGTGAACTTTCATAGAAACGTGACTCTTCTCCCAATATTTTTTTTCCAAATCCTTACTCTATTCAACCCCATTTTACTTCTAACTATCACCAAAACATGCTTCATTCATCAAATCAGGAACAATGATGCTTATACTTACTTGTTTATCCAAAGCTTTTTCAATCACCATGAAACTCTAACTTAGAAATCCCTAAAAATAAAAAATGACTCTTTAGTTCTTTCTTTCTTCCACCACAAATCCCACATAAATCCATTTCTCTAAACCCTTTTCTAACAAAACAAGAAGGAAAGATGATTACCTTAGCAAATCCTCTTCCTTCTTCTTCTTTCTTTCTTATTTTCATTTCTTCCTTCTCAAAAATACAAAACAATGCTCTTCTTCCACTTATACCCTAAAAGAATGTGCAAAGTCCACTTTGGCCTTCCGTTAAGCCTTAAGTCTTCCAAACTTAAGTGAAATACCAAAAATGCCTTTAAACATTCTTACTTTCTTAACACTTTAATTCAACCAACCTATGTCATATAATCTTACTAACATTAACATAATAATTAACTCCACAAAATAATTCCACGAAGCCCTCAAAATTAATTTAAATCATGTTTAATTTAAGAAAAAAATTTGGGCGCCAACAAATTTGATGCCTTCAGGTATCTATAGTTCGATGCCTTTGGGTATCAACAATTTAATATCTTCACATATCCATAGCTCCTATTATCCACATCCACAAGAAAATATGCAAGCTTAACATAGATAGTAAAGTAAATAGTTATAAATAAGAATTACAACATGACAAATAAATAATTTATATTGATGAGCTTTGAATATCAATATTTGATTTATAAATGTGTATTTTGTTATATGGATAATATAATGAAGTATATTTGCATTATGTACTTTGCTTAATTATGTCATCATTGTTTATATGAGTTTATGATATTCATGAATGTGTATGTGCTTGGTGGATGATTGTCGTGTGTGGTCATCTAAACTAAGTGTTTTCTCAGTAAGATTTCAAGCTTAGCATGGGTGTTAATTTATGTAGGTCTAAGTAATAGGAGTAAGGCATAGGGATAATCTACAAGTAGTAAGGCTAACTATAGGAAGAAAAAGTACATTTCGATGTTTCTTTTGATTAAAGAATGATTGTATATGTAATGAAGGAAATTATAGTTTCTTAATAGTTTGTAATTGAGAATATAAGTTTCGTATGATATCTATTTTGGATTACTATATTAATGTAATGATGTAATACTACTGTTAAATGATATTGTTAAGGGATTTGAAATTTTGTAATATGTTGTTATGTGTTTAATTGTTGATATATTTAATCATTTACACTTAGTGATTACTGGCAAAAAAATGCTTAAGATACTCACTTTAATTCATATGTGATTTTAGGTACAATTTGAAAGCAAAGAAATTGATGTGAGTTGAAAGTACTGTATTTGAGTTTCATGAAACAAAAGAAGAAAATTAAAAGACAAGAAAAATGGAACATAAAGAAGAAGAAAAATTTAACAGCAAGCAGCTAGAAAATCAGTCCAAAATGACAGCGCAGACGAGGAGAGGTAGGAGCAAATGAAACGTAGACAACGTCTAACGTTGAGCATTAAATGCAAACAACGTCTGTGCTCAACACAAACATTGTGTGTTTAACATAAGCATTAAACATAAAAAAAAAGAAAGCAAGGCAGAAGTATGACCATAGAGGCGTGAATAAGAGCCCCCAATCTTTATTTGTCCAATCAAGCTACAGTGGAGGCAAAAGGAGCATAATAGAGAAGGCGCAGGTGTGAGGAAGCGCAGGCATGAGGAGAAAGGTTGTGGCTGTAGCTACGATTGTGACTACAACTTGGAGCTGTGGTGGCTTGGCATTGTGGGCGTGATTAGTGTTCTAGGACAATAAACCCTGAACGTTTATTTGTCCCATCAAGTGAACAGTGAAAAGAGACAGTAAAGAAAGAGTTGCGTTAGAGAGTAGGCAGTGAAAGGGTCTTTGGTGAGGGTTAGTAACATAAGGTCTGAAGTATTTTTCTAGGAAAATATTTATGAAGAGCTAGACATTCTGATGTCATTCAGAGGTGAAATCGACGTTGATGACCCGAGTTAAGTATATTTAATTATTTTGTTGTTTCTTTCTCTCGTTAGAAATTGATTGTGTTATCCTATGTTAATTGATTTAGGTTTTGTATATGTATAATCGGATTTTCGTTATTGTTCAGTTCTTTGTGTATGAAGTCATTAGGTATTTTGAGATTATGATTCAATGCGTTCATTAAATCATTAAACCCTTTACTAGAATTTCGATATAATCCGCAATCGTTATGTTGAAATTCATGTGTAGCGACTAATGATTCATAATCATTAAGCATAATATGACCTAGGTTAAATGATGTATCGTATATGGTTGTTGCCTTCATTAGTCAGTTTTCCTAGTTCGTAAACCTACTACCTAATTAAATATATAGATCATATCCTAGGTTATTTGGTGGTTAGGTTTAATTAACGATCATATCTTGATTAAACAAAACCTAAGGGAAAACTCAGGTTAATTGTTAACCAACGATTAATGGTTGCTATGAGAGGTTAAAGAATAACAAATTAGTGAAATATGTTTAATTATGGTGTAGGCAGAGATTGAACCAAAGAACCAGGACCCTACTGAATTCCCCACTTTCATCATATTTTTGCATGTTTTCTTTACTTTGATTTTATTAGTTAGTTTCATTTTATTTTCTTCTTTCAAAAATCCAAAAACTCCCCATTAAACCTAAATACCAGTTAATTTCATTTTATAAACTTTACACACACTCTTTGTGGGATCAACCTAGACTCCCCACTACCATAGTAGTAGGTCTAGTTATTTTATTTTGACTAGCGTAACGACGCGTGATCAAATTTTGGTCGCTACACATAAATTTCAACATAACAATTACATATTATATCAAAATTCTAGTAATGGGTTTGGAATTAAATGATTCAATGAATGCATTAAAATCATCTTTGCACAATACTCAATGAGTTCATACACAAATAATCGAACAATAATGAAAATCTGATTATCCATACACAAAACCCAAATCAATTAACATAGGATAACACAATAAATTTCCAATGAGAGAAAGATACAAAAAAATAATAAAAAAATACTTTTTCCAAGTTAATGATGTCAATGTCTCTAAACTGGCGTAGGAACATCTAGCTCTTCATGAATCTTTTCCTAGAAAAATAATTCAGCCTCCATGTTACTAACCCCCCCACTGAAGACCCCTTCACTACCCACTCTCTAACGCAGCTCTTCCTTTACTGTCGCTTCTCACTGTTCACTTGATGGGACAAATAAAACTTCAGAGTTTATTATCCCAACACACTAATTATGTCCACAATGCCAAGCCACCGTAGCTCCAACCCGCAACCGTAGCCTTTCTCCTCACACCTGTGCTTCCTCACGCCTGCGCCTTCTCTATTTTACTCCTGTTGCCTCCATTGTAGCTTGATTGGACGAAAAAAGATTAGGGACTCTTATTCACACCTCTCTGGTCATGCTTCTACCGTACTTTCTACGTTTTATGTTTAACTCAATGCAGACATTGTTTGTGTTTAGTGCTTAATGTCTTCATTTCATTTGCTCCTTCCTCTCCTCGTCTGCGTTGTCGTTTTAGGTTTATTTTCCAACTGCTTGCTCTTAAATTTTTCTTCTTCTTTGTGTTCTTCTTCTTTTTGCTTCATAAAGACAAGTCAAAATTGATGTTCAGAAAATAATCCAAATGTAGTACTTTCGACTCATCGTAATTTCTTTGTTTTCAAATTGTACCTAAAATCACATAAAAAATAAAATGAGTATCTTAAGTATTTTTGTATCATTAATCGCTAAGTGTAAATGATTAAATATATTAACAATTAACACACAACATATGTATATGTACGACATTGAATAGACAAATATGTGATAAGAATCCCTATAAATGAATAGATTGTTATGCCATGAATGCATGTATAGGAATTTGGGAGCCATATGTATGGGTGGTTATAGGTTTCATATATGGGGTGTTACATTTTATGATATTAGAGCCTACAGTTTAGTCAATTCTAGCTAATAAGAGTCTAGTAAATCATCTATATAAATGGTTTAGTTTTTATGTTGGCATAATCCAGATGTCCCTATTTTCATATAAATAGTAGAGATAGAAAGACTTCGTGAAGCTGATGATGAACCAGATGATAGTGTGGTGGGGAGAGATCAATCAGTTTTGGATCCTTCTAAGCCTCTAAGGGGTGAAATACCGGTATCATCTATATATGGGGAGATGTTTCTAAAGCTCGTCTATGATATGTTGAGATTGATAGATAGAATGACCTCACCTAAAGCTCCCATAGAAGCCTTAGAAAAGCACAAGGTGGAAGAATTTTTGGGGGTACATCTAAAAGAATTTGATAAAGTGGAATACTGGGTAGATTGCACAAAGGTTTTTAAAGGAGATCAAGTTTTGGCCTGAAGAAATGGTTACCTTTGTTGTCTCTCTTCTATAAGGGGTAGCCTATGAATGATGAAAATTTGTCATACTATATCCTCAACTTCCTAACCCTTGAACTTGGAAGTGCTTGACCTAAGAGCTCAAGAAGAAATATGTCATAGAAGATTATAAAGAAGCAAAATGGAAGTAATATGTGACTTAATATGAAAAGGAGCTCAATTGGCTCAGTAAATATACTCTAGAGCCTGTTTTGACAGAGGCATTTAGATGCTGACATTTTGAGTATGGATTGAATGACTCCATTAAAGAGTACTTACTGGCAATAAATTCTCTACAACAGGTGAGCTACTATTAGCTAGTTGAAGTAGCTATCAGAGTAGAAAATCAGGAGATAGCCAAGAGAGAGAGGGCACAAAGGAGGAATTTATCTAGAGCAGCTCATCTTTGAGTAAGAGGACTTGAGATTCGCATGGTGCATCCCTAGCAAAGTTAGTTTATAACCCAACCACCAAAGGAAGATGTCAAGGGCAGTCCACAACATTTTAAACTAGTAGAGGCTCCTCAGCTAGACCAGGAGATAGACCATTAGAGTGCCCACATTGTACTAAGAGACATTGGAGTACATGCCAGTGGTTAACTGGGGCTTGTTTAAGACATGAAGGTACAAATCATCAGATGACTAATTAGCCACAAGGCTTAGGATAAAGTAAAGTGTTGTAGTGGAGCAGAGTGGCATCACCCATTACAATTAGGGCCACTCTGACTATAGCATCTGAGTTCATTGGTAGTCTTGAGGCATCAACCCATATAGCATGGGCATATGCTATAAATGCTTATAAGGAACAAGACTCCCCAAAAGTTATAGTTGGTATCTTCTCTCTCTCTGATCTTCATATGCATACATTAATATATCCCCATTCCAATCATTCATACATTTGCATTGGAGAGTGTATGATAGGATGCTATCAGTTGATCGACTAGCTTATGATATACATGTGACTAGTCCATTGGTTCGTAGTGTTGGAACACGAACTTTTCTTGAAATTTAGAACTATTAAATGAGAAATTGTTAGTGATTAGTCATGAGTAAAGAAAAAAGAGAATTTTTGAATTTGAAATGATATACAAGATCAAGGTAGTGAATGTCGTAAGTTGATGATGAGTGAGTATATGTGTGTACGTTTCATTATTAGTGTTCATGATTAATCATGGACTATAATTTGTTTATGGATGATATTGAGTTTAAATGGAAGTTGAAAGGAAGAATAGTGATTGAGAATGAAGGTTGAAATTGTAGAAAAATAACAGAGCATGAATAGGTTGATTATAAATTATGGGCTTTTGATGATTTTTGACTAAACTTGTATATTTTGGAGTACTATGAATTTATGGTGAATGAGTTGATTGAAATGGAGTAGAAAAACAAGAAATAAAATTTTGAAATGTTGGTTTTTGAAAATTGGAAGTCTGAAAATTTTGGGAATGAATAGTAGGAGAGAGTTGAATTTTCGATCTGAACTTCCATGAATTTTCTAGGTTGATCTAAGCAGATTTTGAAAAAATTTTCTTCATGAAACTTGTAGATCTTTCTTTTAACTTTCTATTGATATAAATTTTGTAATTGCAGTTCTGGATCAAAAGTTATAGAGTTTAGAAGTTGGGATGTCGATGGAGAAAAAGAAGTGGGAAAACACTGTCGTGATAAAGCACAAGGGTGACTTTTAAGACTTTAGGCCAAAATCACCTTCATGCAAAAGCAAAAGGGTGACTTTGAGGGATGGCCAAAAAGCACCGTCGTGCAAGAAAATGATGGCGATTTTGGAGGTGAAGACAAATTTGTACCTTCGTGCAAATGCACGACCATGCATTTGAGATTTTGTCTTTTATTGAACAGTCTTGTTTCTTTTGACTATAACTTCTTCTATAGACATCCACATGACTTGATTCTTGAACCATTGGATTCTTAAGTTATTTTTCTAGCCATCCAAAAAAATTAATAGCATTCTGAATTGATTTGAAAAAGATTAATTGAACGAAAGCGAGAGAATCAGTTGAAATGGTGTGAACTGGAGTTGTTTTACTGAACGTATTTTGGTATTTTGGGTATAACCTTTTTTGTAGTGATCCAAATGAGATCATTTTTAATTTGAAGTAACCTAGAGCCATAGGCCTACAAATTTTCTCAAGAATTCGAATTATGATTCTGTCTGGAAATGTTGAATTTCTCAATGGAAGTTGTGCATAGCGAACTTTTTTTTTAATATGAGCAACCCGATAATATTTGAGGCATATCTTCCAAATTACTAAACCAAATTGAATTATTTTAATGTCATTAGAAACTTAAGGAAATGCGGAACATTTTTCTAGAAGGAAGTGTTATTAGATTTCTTTATTTACCTGATCAAAGTAAGGAGTTAAGATGTTAGTAGTTGATGGACAAATAGGGGCAAAATTGGGAGAACCAATTAAATGAAGGGCACAAAAGGGAAGAGAAAGCATAATGTGATATTATTTAAAAGAAGAAGAGGAAAATCGTGGGAGTTAGAAAATAGAAGAGAAATTCATGAGAAGAGAAGAGAAAAGAAAGAAGAGTGTGTGGAAGCTAGGGGAAAAGGAGAAAGATGGAGAAAGAAGAAGATTTGGGCTAAACCTAAGGTAAGCATCATCTTTCTTCTTGCTTAGTGGAAAAAAAAGGGATTAAAGAAGAGAATGAGTTTGTGTAGGAAGAAAGAGGAGAAAACCTAGATGGATTTTTATGGATTTCTAAACTAGGTTTTGGTTTTTCCAACCTAGATAGACTATGGGTAGGTTAAGCCTAAGCCAAACTTAACATTGATTTCATTTTTGTGATTTTTTGAAGTTTTATGAATTTCTATGGGAATGTTGTGTTGAATGAGAACTTGGTTGTTTGAAGGAAACCAAGGGATGACAATCCTTGAGCAAGAGGAAAGGTAAGCTTGGCTTGGATTTTTGCAAGGAAATAGTTGGGTAATATGTTTATAGTTATTATGTGAGGGGTAAATGCCCTACTTATATGTTTATGCTGAAATTGCGTGAATTTGAATTGTTGTGAAGCTTTGAAAATGCATGATGAATTTTGACCATGTTATACCTTGAAAAAGATTATGACATTTTGAATTGAATGAAAAGAAGAAAAAACATGAAAAATATGAGAATACGATGAAATGAAAGAAACATGAGAATATGCAAAAATGTATGGAAATGAATTGAGATAAATTTGATAGTGTTTAGGGAAGAGAGGAACATTTCATTAGTCACGTGCACGTTAACATATAGCCTTCTCCCGATTTCCCTCTTGAAGCCATGAGATCCTGATAAATCAGACTCATTTTGTTCACGGTATAAACTTCGCTTTATCTGTTTCGTTCCACGAAACTCTCGAGTCATTCGTTTGTGTATTTGCATTTTGATTTGTCAAGTTATGATGTAAGATTGTGTGTTATGTTTTGATGATTACTTACACTTGACATGTTCTATGTGATGATGTGTTGATCTATGAGTTGTGAATTTGAATTATGAATGATTGAATTGCTAGCCTAATGAGATATAGATGTATATGATTATATAAAGTATATGCATGTTTGATTGTGTGGCTCGTTGCCAATGGCTATAAATATATTAGCCACTGAGCTGTGTAGCTCACCCTACGCTTCCCTCGTCAGGTGCAGAAGGAGAAGATTGGCGATCTTTGCAAGGCATTGGAACTTCAAGATAGATAGAGACTTTTGTAATGAAGTTAGTTTAGAAAATTTTATAATTTAGAATCATTTTAAGCATAAGCATTCATATTATATCGTGTGTATTTCGTATTTTTGTATTTGTATTTCGAAATGAGCTTTCATAAACTCTTTTAAAATTCATTTATGAAATATGATTGGATTTTAGCTTGTGACTCTCTAAATTTTAATTGTTTGATGTTCAACTTTTGTGGGCACACCACCATTATGGGATGACGAGTTCCGTTTTGGCTCCGAATATTTGGGCTCCGGAAATGCGGTCCAACAATTTGGTATCAAAGTGACTAGGTTTTTCCTAGGCTTAGAATGTATAGTATTATAAATTGGTAGGCTATGTGATTAATTGTGTATTGTGAATTGATGTGTTGCATTAAGTGACATGCATATCATGCATACGTGTAGGGAATAAGATTAAAAGTGGAAGTCAGTTGAAACATTAGTATTTTATCGAAGGAGTAAAATGGCACCTCGTATAAGAATACGAAGAGTTTTGCAAGGATCTGCTGCATCTGATTCCTCACCATTAGAGAAGGGTACTGATAAGTATAGAATCCCAATAATTGCAACCGTATAGGTTGCTGTGTGAACTTCCTTTAAGAGTTTGGACTAGTAGAAATGATGAGAAGAATAGTATTTGGTTAGAATGTAAGATGAGGAAAGTTTGTGGATAAATTGGAGAATAATATGATTGAGTACATATGAGTTCGATATTTAAATACGGTATAGGGGACTAAAGTGTACAGGCAGAATGAAATGAAATCATAAAATTGTTATGATCATAAAAAGGATGAATTTGGAACTGAAATGGTTATCTGAGTATTGTGATAAGAGTTCGTAATTCAGTATAAAAAGATATTAGGGGAAAGTTAGAAATGCTTATAAGATAGGATTTTAGGTAAGAATGAGAGAAGAGGAAAGTTGAAGGACTTCTAAAAATAAGAATATAAGTAGAAATGGTGAGAATAGAGTACGAGCCAAGTGAAAAGCGACCTTGAGAGGTTGAACTTGGACTTGAAATAATTGTTTGAATTTAAAAAAATGTGACAAGAGTTATGATTTAGTATAAGAATATATTTGTGAAATTGAGATCAGAATTTTTGAATGAGTACGAATGAATAGCATTGAATAAGTCGATGTGAATTAAAGGGAATCGGATGAAAAGAGAAAATCATTAGGGAAAAGAAGTCAAATGGGAAACTGAAAATGACATTACATAATATTACCTTCATTGAGGAATTAGTCACTTAAGGAATTGCAAGAATTAATTATGGGCACAAGGAAATTTGGGTTATATTTGTTGGAGTTATCAATGCCCTGACCGTATCATGAAGTAGAAAAATTAAGTGATCCAAGAAAAATCAGATCAATTAGTGATGATGATCATGGTTGAGATCTTGAATGCATTCGAATAGTCAAGAAGAATACTTTTGAACATTTAAGGAAAATGTGTAAACCAGATGAATGATGAATGTAAGAAGAATTTTGAGGAACTATAAACTCAATTTTAATTATGCCATTTGGATTTGGAGATTATGCAATATATAATGAAGTTTCATATTAGAGATTAAGATACAATCTATTGTAATAGTATAAAGTGGTTTTTGGTATGCATGAGACAATTAAAGTATTATGAGTTGATTTTGATATATGGTTTAGAAGTGTTATGATGGTAATTGCTTTGAAGTCTGGGAGACATTAGATGTGCAGAGTCATTTTGGGAATGTACAGATTTTGTAAGTTTGAGGAAGTTATTGAGTTTGAAAGGAATGTACAGATGAGTGCTATACTAGTAAAGGTATTATGCAATCTGATATATTGAATAGACAATTTTATAATTGAATAGTACAAATTTAGATATTAAGGTTACCAAATCTAGTATAATAAAGAACATACGATTTGAACAAAAATGAAGCACATCTACTCATTGAATGTAAAGAGTAGTTTTAGATGGAAAGTTCAGAAGAGTCCAAATTGAGGACTCAAAATCTATGAATCTTATCAAGGAAATTGAAAATGAATATGAAATTTTAAGCTTGAATCAGAAGAATGATATGGTTGTGATTGAAATAAGAAGTGGGTGTACCTGAAAAGAAAGATTGAGTAAAGAGATTGTTAGAAAAGTATAAATGGTAACTTAAGCTATACATCCCTATAGAACTACACTAAGATAAAGTCTGATGGTTAAGGAGGCAGAAGTTAATGATCACACTTGTGATTTGCTGACAGTCCTGACTGTTGGAGATATGCTTAAAGCTTATATTTTAAGAGTTCATAGGAATATAAGATCAATGTACAGCTTTAATTGAGTCCAAGCATAACAATTATTATCATAGTGATTTCATTAGAATACTGTATAAGGAGTTAGAGGGCAGAAAGAGTCATTCGCTTTTGTATTGTGACGATTAAGGCCTAAAAATGGTTGAAGGCCAAAATTGATTGGAAAGGTTGTTGATAAGTGAAATTGATCGGTTTTAGAAACTAAATGATTTTATAAGATAAAGGAGTTGGTGGATTAACACTGAAGGTATGAAGTAAAGGATGAAATGTTTATAAGAATATCACTTTCCCAAGGTGTGTTTAGATTGAGTGCAAATTGTGCTCAGGTTAGGATAAGGAATCAACTAAGCTTGAATTGTATTGGCCCATATAAAGTTATTCAAAACCGAACCATTGACTTATGAGTTAGTATTACCAACAAAGATGTCTGTAATGTGATATATGTGAGTATGTTAAGAGATGTTGATATGATATGATGTTGGTGTTATCGACACAAGAAGTGGAAACTTGTGAGTAATCTGAGATATATATATTGAGGAATTAGTTAAGAAAGTGATTGAAAGACCGAGTGAGTCTATTGACTATGGTCAATTGGAAGAAACTAGGCAAGTGAAGAAGTTACTTGGGAGATTGAGGAAAGCATAAGACATTATTTCCTCCATTTGTTTGATCACTCAAGTAAGAATTTCAAGCACGAAATTCTTTTAGGGGGAAGAGTTGTTGGACCCAGAACTTTTCTTGAAAGTTAGAACTATTAAATGAGAAATTGTTAGTGATTAGTCATGAGTAAAGAAAAAGGAGAATTCTTGAATTTGAAATGATGTACAAGATTAAGGTAGTGAATGTAGTAAGTTGATGATGAGTGAGTATATGTGTGTATGTTTTGTTATTAGTGTTCATGATTACTTATGGACTATAATTTGTTTATGGATGATATGGAGTTTAAATGGAAGTTGAGAGAAAGAATAGTGATTGAGAATGAAAGTTGACATTGCAGAAAAGTAACAGAGCATGAATAGGTTGATTATGAATTCTAGATTTTTGATGATTTTTGACTAAACTTGTATATTTTGGAGTAGTATGAATTTATGGTGAATGAGTTGATTGAAATGGAGTAGAAAAACTAGAAATAAAAATTTAAAATGTTCGTTTTTGAAAATTGGTAGTTAGAAAATTTTGGGAATGAATAGTAGGAGAGACTTGAATTTTTGATATGAAATTCCATGAATTTTTTGGGTTGATCTAGAGAGATTTTTAATAAAATTTCCTCATGAAAGTTGTTAATCTTTCTTTTAGCTTTCCATTGATATAAAGTTGGCAAAATTTGGAGTTCTAGATCAAAAGTTATGGAGTTTAGAAGTTAGGTGTCTGTGAAGAAGAAGAAGTGGAAAAACACCGTCGTGCTTAAAACTTTAGGACAAAAACACCATTGTGAAAAAGCATGACGGTGACATTGAGGGTTAGCCAAAAAGCACCATCGTGTAAAAGCACGACGGTGACTTTGGAAGGTTGATAACAAAAGTCGCTATCCAACTTCTAAAGTCATGAGAAGAGGAAAGAAAAGGAAGAAGAGTGTGTGGAAGCTAGGGAAACAGAAGAAAGAAGGAGAAAGAAGAAGATTTGAGCTAAACCTAAGGTAAGCATCATCTTTCTTCTTGCTTAGTGGAAAAATAAAAAGGGCTTAGAGAAGAGAATGAGTTTATGTAGGAAGGAAGAGGAGAAACCCTAGATGGATTTTTATGGATTTTTAAACTAGGTTTTGGTTTTTCTAACCTATATAGACTATTGGCAGGTTAGGTTTAAATTAAATTTTAGCGTCTATTTGATTCTTGAAGTTTTATGAACTTTCATTTGAATATGGATTAAATAGAAATTGGTTTGTTTGAAGGGAATCAAGAAAACCTTACTCAAGAGCAAGAGGAAAGGCAATATTGAGCTTGGATTTTTAGCAAAAATTAGGTGGGTAATATGTTTATAGCTATTGTGTGATAGGCAAATGCCCTATTTGTATGTTTATGCTTAAATTTCATGAGTTTAAATTGTTGTGAAGATTTAAAAATGCATGATGAATTACGACCATGTTATACTTTGAAAAAGGTTATAACATTTTGAATTGAATGAAAAGAAGAAAAGCATGAAATATGAGAATTTGATGAAATGAAAGAAGCATGAGAGTATGAATTTGCGATTGACTTAATTGAGCATAAATTTGTTTGTGATTGGGCAAGAGAGGAACCCGTTTTGTTAGTCATGTGCACGTCGATCTATAGCCTTCTCCTGGCTGCCCACTTGAGACTACAAGATCCTGAGAAATCGGACTTCTTTTGTTCACGGTGTAAACTTCGATTTTTCCGTTTCGTTCCACAAAACTCTCGAGACATTTGTTGTGCATTTCATCGTTGTTATGTTGAGTATGATGCATAATTGAGTGTTATACGTTGATAGATAATTACATGATATGCTCTAAGTGATGACATTGTGCTAATTATGAGTTATGAGATGAATTGTGAATTATTAAATTGCTAGACATATGTGTATATATGTTTGTTTGTTTGGCTCATTGCTGATGGCTATAAATGTATTAGCCACTGAGCCGTGTAGCTCACTCCACTATTCCCTCCTCAGGTGCAAAACAAGACGAGTGTTGAACCTTGCAAGGTATCAAAAACTCCAAGACATTAGATACATTTGTAACTAAGTTAGTGGCTAGACTTTTGGATAGCTTTATAAGCATATCAATCATGAGCATCCTTTTGTATTTTGTAGTAAGTTTGAGGTGTATGTTGATATATAATTAAAGGTATGTATGAACATTTATTTTGTTTAGAAATGAGAATGAGAATTTAAGGATTTCCTTTTATTTCTGATTATGCTATTTTATAGGTTGAGTATGATGGTTGTGGAAAACGAATGAGTATGTGCGTATTCTTCCTTGTTGAAGTTGTAAATGGTTAATTGTTTTAGAATAGCATGTTGGAGATTATAAAGGTTGTATGGGATGAATTATTTGAGGTGAGTTTCAAGAGTTACCGAAAGGTATTTAGTAGTGGATTAATATAAAGAGATATTGCATTTAGTAAGCTTTCCTAGGTGTATAAATGGTGTTAGGAATTCAAAGGAAAAACTGTATCAATCTAAGTAGAATTAGATAAAGTTTTGTTCCGAAAGACTACCCTATGCAGCATCACAAATTTTCGAAAGACTACCCTTTCCTCTAGCTCTTGAGTAAGGTTTTCTTGATTTTTTTGAAATAAACCAATTTCTATTTAATCCATATTCAAATGAAAGTTCATAAACTTCAAGAATCAAAGAAATGCTAAAATTGAATTTAAACCTAACCTACCCATAATCCATCTATGTAACATCCCATTACCGATGTGAGGGCATATCGGTAATTTGGATGGTTTGAGCAGTGAGTGCATTCATAATCGAACTGCACGTATAGTTTGCCTCTGCATCAGTCATAATCGAGCCAATTGCATATGCATACATAGTGACATGCATTCATGATCGTTCCAGCATTTAATAGTGATTATGAGTTGAATTGTGAATTTTGAGATTAATGAGTTAGATATGATTTATTGGGTTTGGAAATTAGAGTTGAGTGAGAATTGATTTATTGAGAATTGAGGAATAATTTGAATTGAATGGTTGAGTTAGTTGAATTGTGATTTGATTGAGAATTAAATAATAATTGGTTTGTATGGTTGAGTTAGAGTGAGATTTGAATTTTGGAAGTTGGAAATTGAGAATTGAGTATGGGATCGAGTGTTTTCTATTTTTGAGGATTTATGAGAATTTTTCCAGAATTTTTAGAGTTATGTGTTTGGACCGGGAAAATGGCCTAGAGACTGATTTTAGATTTCCGGTTCCGAAATTGACTGGAAAATGGCTTGGAAATTTAGATCTGTGAGTTTGAGAATTATTGTGATAAGCCATTGAAATTAAGTGAATTTGAGGACTTGTGGAATGGTGAGTCTAGTGTTAAATCAATTCTTATATATATATAAATGGTTCTGAAATTGGGAGATAGGCATTCTTCTGCTTTTTCCCCAAAATTTCTTCTTCCTCTCGATTGATCTTAGACTCTTCCACCCGACCCTTTGCTCGTTTGTTCTTCATTGTGGAAGCCTTGCTTGTGGCTGAGAGTTGGTGATGTTTTCGTATGAGTTGAGAGTGAAATCAGTGGGAGTTTGAGCTTAGAGGATTTCGACGATTGGAGATTTTAGGGTTTTCGATCGATTCTTCGATTTGGTAAGTTTAATGTTGTTTTTATGGCATTTATGGTTTTTAATGTGTTAGATGGGGTAGTTGAATGTGTTTAATGGTGGTTTTAAGAGTATTTATGGCAGAAAAGTCGTTTGGAGAAGACAAACCAGAGTTCGCACGTCGTGACGTAGAAATAAAAATACGTCGCGACAAGTGTACGTCGCGACAAGCCAAGTAAGACGTCGCGACGAGCGAATGAGTTTTACGCCGCGACGAGTTTACTCATAGACGCCGCAGTGAGCGACCTGTACGTCGCGACGAAGGGTCATACGTCGCGACGAGGGGTGAAAATTCTGAAGTGAGAGGGTTTAGTCTTTTGAGCATAACTCTTAGTGTAGACCTTCATTGGAGGTAATTCTGGATTCGTTGTAAACTAGAGAAAGAGGTCTACAATGGTGGTAAAGACTAAGAGTTTGAAATTTTGGTTAGAGAATTTGTAATTATCGAAAGAGAGGCAATCATAGTATCAAATGCAGCTTAAGAGTTAGGTTCTGATTAATTGAAGTTTAAATTGGAGACTTGTGAAATCAATGGATATTATTGACCTAGTGAATAGTGAATTTTGGGTTGTGAAGCGAGAGATAGCGAAATGGGATTAGAGCGCTGGAAAATCATGATCATGCATTATATAATTTCAAATTAAGACATGTGCATTAGTGAATTCATTTGATTGAGCATCTAGTGATGAGAATTCGTTTGAATTGTTATAGAGGCACCGTTGGATCGTCAGTCCACGGATATTGCTGGGACTTCCAGGCAGTAGCTCGGAAGTTACAGGTGAGTAAC